>RCHF01000482.1:0-10324 GCA_003987895.1 Neonothopanus nambi | reverse complement strand
TCATTAGGGGAATTGATTGGGGTTTGCCTAGGGGGATTCAGTGAAGATTGTTGTATACTCGTGTTCGATAATAACGAGGTCCTTCGAGATCTATTTATTTCTCTTGACTGCAGAGTTGTTCAATATGAGGCTTCGTGAGTTTGATATTCATTGCGCATGGCATTCCTCTGGGAGTATTGGTATAATTGTAGCAACTCGTCCCACTGATAATGTCGTCCTAATTGTGTTCTAATAGGTTCCCTTATGTCTTCATAGTTTTCTTCAGCCAGCACCTGCATTCTTTGTACCCATCCATGGTCACTTCACCATACATTATCTTGATCGCCTAACCTGGTTAACAAGGATCTAGATGCAATAGCTAGTGTGGTATATTGAGTGGCCGAGGCGGTTCTTCATGCTTCTCGATCCTGTGTAGTCTGGGACGATGTCGTAGGTTGTAGGGTGATACTGTATAAATCTCCTCCAGGTAGGTATTGTTCATTAACTTCCCCCAAAAAATGTTGAATAAATGATGGAGTAGCATCCGTATCACGGAGTTCACTATGTATGGAGAAACTCCGTTGTGATGGGTGTGGCGAACTAGAGTAAGTGCTTCCTAGAGCTTGCTGTAGTCCTACGTGGTAACTGGGGAAGATAATTCGTTCACTAGGGGTATTTTCTCTAGATGGAACATTCCTGTTCCTAGACTCGGTAGTTGCTTCTATAGGATTTGCAGCCTGAATCTCTTCGTCATCTTTGTCTCCATCGTCTTCAGAATCAGATATGTCCTGTAAGGCTGGTAAGTCGTCAAAGCCTTCTTCCTCCGTTTCACTGTATGGTTGTCCATCTGGAGTCCCATTTACCATGACGTTAGAAGTCTCCTGATTAATGTCGTTTTCAACTACTTGCGAAGCTCCTTCATATGGTTCTTGAAGTAATGTTTCGATATTAGAATCCATAGGTAAGTGTGATATGGATTGATCTGTGTTTAACTGTGCTCTTAATAATTCGTTTCGCAGCATGGAATGGGGTCTAATGGGCGAAATTGGAGTTAAATCAGTGAGGTTAAAACCTGAGGTCGGGGGAACGTTTCGTTGTTGAACTCTTCGAGTTTCAGGTGCATTAGGGACTTCTGGTATGTAGTCTTGCAAGGTTTCTCCTAACATTCGTCCTGGTGTTGAAAATGGTCTAAACCTCCTAGAACGATTATCTTCAACAGAATGTGATTGTCGAAGAGTAGTACTGTCGGGGGTTAAAATGTAATGGGATGGAGTAGTGGATTGTCCTTGTTGAGATTGGGAAGTGGTTCTGGTGCACTAAACAGTTCGAGTAGTCATATGACTAGTAACGAAGGTAGCTTGATTATTATGTTAGGATCGTGTTAATTAGGTTAACAAGACCTGAAGGGTTTGTAGGTTTTTTTCATTGTGTAGTCAATGACTACGGATAGGAGATTCCTGGGATAATCTTCAGGTACTTTGTAGGAAATGTAAGTGGCTGGAAGCTTCGTCGGCAAGTTATAGGTTTCCGGGAGATCGTCGGAGACTTAGGAAGGTGTTTGTAGTACTGGAATAGCGTCAGATACAAGGCAGATGAAGTTTAAGAGGTAACGATAGTGTGTTGGTTACAAAATAATCAAGCTACTGTTACAAGTATACTAGATGTCTTATATATGTGATGGGAGGTTTGTCTAAATAAGGTTATTAACTCATAGTGAGTTGAACTAACTCGAGATGAGTATTAATTGACTAGAATTTAGTAGAATGAGTGAAAATGAGTGAAGTTGGATAGTTATGACTGCTTTGTAGGTTCCGCAGCACCGGGAATTCCCATGAGCTGCTGTATGACAACACATGTTTGACTAAGGTGAATCTGGACTGAAAATTTTTTGATGTCCACGTTTTTGCATTACACCATGCTATTTCATTCATAGTCCTAACACCCGATTCTTCTGCACCACCTTTCTTGAATGCTGCTTTGGCTTGCCATGTTCTATTGTCTTGTATAAATTTGGTATACCTTGATTGCCACTCTGTGCCATGCCAGCAGCCACTCTGTCCGCCCACCTATTTAAGCTGTTGTGTCTGACTTGCCATTTCTCCCTCATCTCGCCGACTTCTTGGAATTTCRTTGAATATTTACTYGTCATGGTAAGACTTTTTATACTATGCTCACTTGGTCACCACTCATTCCTTATARCTAGTCTCTTGTATGTTTTGACATCTCTTATGTTCATTTCRACAATCYTCGCTTGTTTTCTGAACTCCCTTTTGCTTTCCCGGCCATCTCATACACTTTGCGAATACTCTACATGATCTCTGATCACAATGAGAACATGTGTCTATTACCCACCTTCAACAATTTCAATGATTTCCACCACTGCCCTATGCATACCTTGAACACACTCTCATCTCACTGGGTGCAGCAGAATGTCAACATTTCATTTGATGGTTGGATGGCATCCTACAATTGTGGATATAAGGGATTGTTTGTGCAGTGAGATATCATGAGTTTTGTATTTTAGACTCCATCTTGTGTATATGCTAAAGTTTCCTGCAGTGGGATCTTACTTTGTGTACCATAGTAGTGGCTGATGATGGGGTAGAAGAAAGCCTTCAAGAACTAGTTTGACCTGTACTTGACATTACATATCATTATATACCATGGAAAGCATACTCATTATATGTTGCTTTAACCTTCACATTTGTCAACAAGGAAGAGTCAGATTCTGAGTGCTATCTGTTCTTGAGCACTGGTGTACTATGCAAATTCTGGGAGTGGAATCTTTTCATATACTATTGCAATACATGTAAAGTTTATCTGCCTATGGTTTTGAGTATTGCAATACACCTAAAATTCATCTGCCTACATTTTTGAGTAAGGGTACCCTTGGGTACCCACAGGTACCTTTATCATATACAATACCTGTGGGTACCTGTCACCTGTGCAGGTTGAGCACCTGTGGGTATGGGTTACCCACTTGATGGGTTATGGCAGATATGGGTAGTAGTTTCTGAGACGCTTTACCCATGGGTCACAGATACAGGTGACCCGCAGGTGTATCCATGCGATACTCTGGCATGGGCAAAAAAGTACCAGTGAACCAGGGACACGGTGTGGAAAACATGCAGAGAGATTGAACACTTGTCCCATCCACTTGTCTAGACAGAGGCGCCGCCAGATCCGCGCCACATGAAGGAATTGTTTATATGGGTCCTAAGAAAACAAGTGAGTAGATAAGCACTTATGAAAAACTATGCCACATACCTGAACAGATTGAGTGAACACTCCATCAGTGAGGTGACGCAAAGCTCCCAAGTAGTCATATGCCACCTTCTTTGACACAAGATGATGCTCCTGAAATTCATCCAGGACTTGGAAAGAGAATGCCACCTGAGGAGACTTAACAGTTCCAGGAAACAGCTGGGCAGTCATGAGCTGTTGGACCATGTCAGGATACCCATCACACCCACAGAATCAAATGTGAGTGCCATGCACACCATTGGTGTGCACAATGGTGATCTGACGGGGCTCCCCAGCATTCAGACAATCTTCTCCTCCATGGCCTAGCTGCAAAACATGTGTCCTGCCTAGCAAGCATGCCATATCGGTACGATGATAATGCCCATCTTCCCAGGTCATTGCCCAATGGAATGGAGAGTACTTGTGTTGAGAAATAAAGCACATCTCACAGGAGGTGCTGTATTGAGTACAGTCGTGACACTGCATGCAACGAAGGGCTCCTGTGCCACACCTGCACAGAGTATTTACTTGAGAATCAGCTTCAGTTTGGAGGATGTAGGAAAGCAGTTGTGGCAGAATGGCAATAAACTGCCCAAGTCTTCCCACCTCCTGTAAGCAAGGAATTAGTATACTCTGGACAATAAAAAGCTAAGTCATACCTGGGTCTGTGCCTTAGGTTGCTCAACTGTCGCATCCTCTGCTTTGGCACCTTCTTCCGCAGCACTGGGATTCACTGATGGGGGTGGCGTGGGCGGGTCGAGCTTCCAGCCACAACAGTGAGAGGATGGATTGATGGAAGTCTCAACGACCCTCGCCTCTAGTTCTGCATCCTCTTGGCACTTCTGCTTCTGACGTCTCTTTGAAGATGTAACACTGGAAATCATGGTGATGGAGATGGTGAAGGAAAGAAAGGAAAGACATGTTGAAGAGCTGGCATCACATCAAACAAGGAAGACAAAAAGACTTAGAGACCCTGAGACATACCTCAATTCCACATGAATGTGGCCAAAGCAATCTCCTATCTTCGGAAGAATGAAAATACAGCAGAAGAGGAGAAAGACCGGCAACCCATGGTGTCAAGTGGGTAGTACTTGCAGTCAAAGCATCTGTTGTCAGCTTTGTGAGTCTCCTCGAACAAGATAAGCACAGATATGTTGTATCAAAGGACAAAAAATTTGGGATATCCACATTGCCATCTCAACGAAGGCCCTGAGTGGTGTTGCAGCAATGCACTTCGACCTGCATCGAATACAATAACCACCTGAGTGGTCAAAGGCAGCAGGCAGTGTCAGTCGAATCAGGAAAGGCCAGACAATGTATTCAGCTTTGCCATCACGGTGACATGTTCCCAGAAGGATATTCACAGTCCTTGTTGACCAGAGTCAAGAAGAAGCATGCGACTTGAGTTGCTACTTGAAGGAAGGTGAAGGGAGCAAACTAAACTTGCAAGTGAGGAGTCGAAATCAAAGGGCCTGTTGATGTAGTCAGCTTGCTATTGCAGTAACATGTTCTCCAGAGGATAATCATATTCTTTGTCAACCAGAGTTGAGAAGAAGCATGTGACTTGAGTTGCTGCTTGGAGGGAGGTGAAGGACTTGGAGAAATTTGAGAGAAAGTACTAACTACGTCATGCTTGGTTGTGTTTGGCTACAGCATCCAACTGGTTGGATTATCTCATCTGAGCTGGCCCATGCACGGTATGGTTGTATTTGGTTTCAGCATCTCCCAGTGGCGCTTACTTCTCTACTTCCACACTGTCGTGGTTTACCTCCTTCCTATCTCTTTATCATCTACAGCAACATCCACAAGACTAGGGTCCACTTTGGTGGTTCCTCAAGCACAACTTTGGTTGTCAGCTCTCCTGGTTGTCCAAGTTTCACACCCTTCCCCATTGGATCCACTTTGGTGGTATCCTAGGCACAACTCTCATTGCTCGTCCCCCCACCCAAACCTTTGATGCTTGAACAAGTATTACAAAAATTTTTTATTGCGGAAATCAACAGCCATGATGGTCAAAAGCTCAAGCTGTAAGTCACTGCTTTTATTATGCTGTGTGCTCATGATTCTTAGTGTGTATTGTATAGTGAACTCAATATCCTTAGAGCCTCAAACAACAGACCACTCTATCAAGCTCACAAAGGAAGATCTTCTTAGCAATTTCAACCAAATGAGTAAGTTCATTTCATGCTCTTTATGCAGTTGATTAATCAAAACATCCAGAAAGCACGTTTAGGTCTGAGGAAGACTTCATCATCCCAATGAGCTACTTGGATGGACAGTGCAGCACACTCATAAATTGTACTCAAGAGTTTATCACCTCCCCAAACTGTTCTTTTATCCCTGAACCTCCAATTGGGTCGACATGCAATTTGTATTGTTAATGTGATGCTTGCTATGGACCCAACAATCCTTTGTGCTGGCCCCAGCCATACAATGCTAGATATCCATATCTTGCTGCCATTCCAAAGGCTCCATTGAACAAGACCTATCCATACTATGCTGACTCTATGATGTGGACAAATGTTAATGAGGGCATTGTTGAATATACCAAGAGGGGCTTGATGATGGAGGGAGTTTTGAAGCAGTATTTTGTACAAGATTTGCAAGACAAAATTGCTCTTCAAACCAAATGTGTCAATGTGATGCTTGAGGCAGAGAAGGACGAGGAGATGAAGAAGCTAGTATTAGAATTACGTTCAATTTCTGATATGTGCTTGCTTCATATTTCCACCATCTCATCGCCTCTTTGGGACCTTCAGTGTGGATTTGTAGAACTTCAGCGATGCTGGATCACCCAGACAGTGCTGCTAGATTATGTCAGTGTCTTTAACAAGCATATTTGCAGTACTCATCCTCCAGCAACTTGTGTCGACATGCATCACATGGGCTGTTTTGTGTGGGATGATGCACCTGCAAAAGTGTTGCATTCTGCTGGGCTACCTGTGTACTATGTGAGGCCCTGGACAAAGTTCGACAGACAAATCATCCAAACCATGGTTCCTCCAACCAAGCCAAGCCAACCTCAAGTCGAGTCAGGAGGTGCACTTCCTCCATACTGGCCAATCCTGATGTCTGATGCTGGTTCAGATGAA
The DNA here is from genome assembly GCA_003987895.1 of Neonothopanus nambi. NCBI lineage: Eukaryota > Fungi > Basidiomycota > Agaricomycetes > Agaricales > Omphalotaceae > Neonothopanus > Neonothopanus nambi. The sequence goes on along the minus strand of RCHF01000482.1, from coordinate 4,010 downwards.
AAGTTTCTTGCTATTCACACTGCTGCACTGTGCTGCTTTGAAGAACAGAGCCCATTCCAAAATGGGCATTACCCAGGAGCTTATCAATCATTGTACATGTCAGGCAGGGGAACAATTTGCTCAACTGCCATGCCAGCAGCGACTTCATCTACAAGCACTTCAGCAGTGACTTTGGAACAATCGCCGTCATCGAGAAAGCAAGCTCGAGCAAGTGAGGTTGGAGGAGCAAAGCGCCAGCGAGGTAATGGAGGCAAGGCAGCTACTAATCGTGAGTTCATTCCTTGTCTGTCTATCCAATGCTCTTAACAACTTGAGATAGCACTGAAACATCAATGCAACACATTTGACAACTTGCCGGCAGACGATCCTTATGCACCTTCCTGCATTGCTGTGTGGAGGGGAGCAAATTTGACAATACAAAGAGGTGGTATCACCCCAAAGAAGAAAATGTTCATTGTACCAGATCCTGGCCTGTTCTTTGTGATGGAGGATATGTCTAGGCAGCCTGTCTTCTTTGCTCAATGGAGTCATTTCTGGAGGGCTTGGTTCACTCAAATGAAAGCAACCTGAAATCCACAGTCCACAGAGGTTTGGAGAAAGATTCTTGCACTTCCTTATATCAGTCTTGGTGACAAGGATGGTATGGCTACATCAAAAACCAAGCACCAAGAAGACATTTACAGGGCTCATCAGCTTGTGGTGGACACAATGAAGCAATATGATCCCAACACCCCCTTGCTCACCCCGAAGGCCACTAATTTCAATGTGAAAACCAGAAAAACACTTCTCTGTGAACTCTGCATTGTCAACTTTCAGTATGAGCTGATCAATGTCGATGAGGTCTTGGACTTGAAGCGACCTAAGCCTACATCTGAGATCTCACAAGCATCCTTAGATCATTTGTTGGCTTTATATTCTCAAAAGCAAGCAAGGTCCTTCACGTACATCTTTGGCAGCACACCACCAAATGATGTTCCTGATGTCACCCTCAATCTGGGAATTATCTCCTCTGACTGGTTGGAGTGATACAAAGCTTTGAAATCATTTTGGTTCATTATGGATACATGGCCTCTGCAGAAGCCTCTGATATGGCACCGTGGAATTGACATGGACATGACCACTGTGCAGGCTTTGGGTAAGGAGTGGGAAAGAATGCTCATTTTATATTATGTTCAGTCTGTATACAACACTCTTGGTCACCTGCCTACTCTTCCCAGTCAACTCTCAAGCTCTTATTCTCTTGATACTGTACATTCTCTTGTTCTGTCTGTGGCATAACATATATGTTCATACATGATAATTAACTTTATATTCACATACAATTTTACATAAGCTGGAGCAAACTTAATTGATGTAAGCAATCGAGCGTTTTGAAAACCTTTGCTTTGTCCATTAGTCAATGCCCGAGGCAAGGCTGAGTCCCAAGCACAGTCATCAATGCCCAAATGCCGAGTCATGAGCACTGCTGATGTAATCATCCAGCATGCACTGAATTTTGTTGATTTATCCCAAGTCTTTACCCCACTTCCTCTCTTTTTCTATCTCTTTTTCTCCTTCTGCAGCATAAAGAGCCACTGTGGTGGCTCTGCATCTTGACTATGGTCAATGACAACTTCCACTACTCAGACTTTTGATTGTGAATACTCAAAACTTCAATTGCCATGCTCATAGGTTTGTGAGTTCAGGTTGATTTTCTCACCTTCTATTTGCTAAAAGTACAATTGCCTTTGTAGTATTCGAAGTAGATTGTTATAGGTTCTTCAACACCATCTATGTAGCAACAATTCTGATCATCTGCAAGCACTTGACTTTGGTTGACGTGCTAATTTCACAACAGCTGGATGGGTTATTCAATACCAATTCTCTAGCAATGAATATGATCATCCGCATATGCTCAACTTTGGTCGATGTGTTAATTCCACCAGAATTGGAGAAGACAGACAAAGTTCAATTAATCTATCTACTCTGAAATATAGCCAAATGCTTCTCGATACACTTCTCTTATAGCTGCCAAATGCTCAGGGGTCAGTCACGAAAGCATTTCCCCATCATCTGCACTTTCCTTCTCCTCAACAGCTTCCTCCTGAATCTCTTCAACCTCCTGCGTACTCTCAGTTCTGCCTTTACCCTTGCTGCCCCTCTGTCCAAACAGTTGCTTCTGTGCATCGACTTCCCACTTCTTGAAACTGTCTTCTTCTGCTTCCCAGTCAATGTCCAACTCTGTGTCTTCAGTTCTCGCTTGCTTGGATGGACCCTGTACTTGACTATCCTCCTCCTCCCTGCTACACTTCCTACTGGCATCCTGCCCAAATTCACTGCCACCTTCATGGTCAGAGCGGGTTGCGCCCTGTTCCTCCCTTCTCATGTCCTCAAGGTAATAAAGGTGCAGCAATGGAGCTATCTTGCCAATAGATGCGGTACAAACAATGCGTGAGATCTGCACTGCACGTGCCAGCTGACTATGTTCTTGCAACCACTGCATGAACAACATCTTCATCTCATCAAAGAATTTGCCTGGTAAGGCTGCCTCTTTGATGGAGCAACAACGTGAACACTATGAACAGACATTTCAGGAAAAGTCGCTGTGATGAGGAGGCAGACATACCTTGGATTTGCAAAGCAGGCCAAACTCTTCTGGCTCTTTTGAGCCCATCATGACGTACACCCTGTGCAGCTTGTGGTTGCTCTTGTCATCACATCTAGTGAAATCATACAGAGATCGACAACCATGCCGTTGGTCAATGAACATTCATATTTGAAGAAGTGCCTGCATGTTGGCCAAATGGGCCTTGCAGTATTTTGGAAGTCTTCTGTGGAAAAGGGCTTTCCAGACCATCAGTGCAATTAAAATGCTCAACTGACTTGTAAGTTCCCTTCTTTTATAACTGGATTTTTATTGTCTAACGTACGATGTAAGCAAGGACACTTAGACCTTTCAATCATCCCCTTTGACCTCTGGCCGGTTTGACCATACAAGTGCTTTGACCATACGGTTATGTCGACCATCCCACTACTGGGTTGGCGGTGCAGTCTGGGATCAGGCTATCTAGTCTTTTGATGAAGGCATTTCCATGCATTCAGGTATGGGTAGCTGGCATTCAACAAAGCAAGGAAATTCATGTTTACAGTTCATAGTACATTGTCTTAATCGGTATCTCTACAGCCTACAACTCCTGTGCCACTAATAAGACACCCACACTTTCATACAAGTCCATGATCTCTGCTTTCAATGTGGCACACACAGGTTTCCTGTTGCTCATGAGGCACTTCTTCAGAGCAGAACATGCTCTAGTCAACTGCTCATCATCCCACTCCTCAACTCTAGATGAAGGCCCAGCTTCTGGACTGGTGTTTGCTGTCTTTGAAGACCAAACAGTGGCCTCTTGTGACTTACCCTTACCACTATCCTTGTTTACAACATCATCACCGTCACTCATGTCACTGGCCGAGTCAACATCCAAAACATGCTTCTGACACTTGGGTTGACACCCATGAGGACCATCTTTTGCCTTGCACTTCTGATTAACGCAGGGGCCTGGAACAGACTGAGCAACAAGAGGTGTCAATGCACAAGTGGTATCCTTCTCTGGTGAAGGTTTGGGGGTTGGAAGTTGAAGTGGGGCTGGCTGGATGGAAGGTGTAGATGTAGGACCTTCGTCAACAGTGGCAACATCCTCATGCGAAGGAAGCCCCAGATTTGCTGCATACTTTGACGGTTGAGTGGCATCAGGGAAGATTTTCAGCAACTGCTCCATGTTCCGAATGGTAGTGTTTTGAGGGCATTTTTCCATTTCATTCTCCTTCACACACTTGAGATATGCATAGTATAGCTTTGCAGCCTCCAAATGCAGTTCTTCAGGAGGGGTCTCGACCTTGTATTTTTTCCTGCAGGTGAAACACTGTTTCTGTGAGTTGCCTGGTTTCATTGAACAAACTGTAATAACTTACCTCAGGGTTATTCATAGTCAGGCACCCCCATTGCTCAGGGTTCACTTGTCCCATAGAGATGC
>RCHF01000480.1:0-74016 GCA_003987895.1 Neonothopanus nambi | reverse complement strand
GTATTCATTAAAGTCTAACTCAAAAGAGTCGAGAGGCTCTCACCGTCCGTTTGAAATTTCTAACTGCTTCACCTGCATTCTATATGCCTTTGCATACTCCGCGGCCGGCCTATGGAGATCTTTTCTTGAGGCGCATGATTTGGCTATTACGCCGCTTTGGGCTATCGACTCCGAGGTTTCCCTGGCTGGCACACGAGTTACTGTCTCATTGTCAAATCTCAGTTTTGTCAATGATACAATCGTCGTATTTTAGTTCCTTCTTACCTGGTCTTCGTCGACATCGGATTTGAATTGGATTTGAATGCAAGAATCAAGATGTACGGTGATGTGCGTACATATGTACTTATAACTTTCGAGTCTTCTTCAGTTCTCCGGATACGAAGAGCAAGCTGACTGGTACGGGCTCAAGAACCTTCAAGAAATCGGAATGTTCCATGCACATCAACTTCGCGAAGTTTTTAAGCAGCTAGAGAATGCATCCGAATACACCCTAAATTCTTTATCTATAACGCTTCGATTTTTTGATAGCTTGCAAAACAATCTTCCGCAGTGCGCCATATAGTCGGAATGCCTACTATAGCCTCAACAGGCCTCGGTGTAGACTTGTAAGTACGCGCATTATATGACTATACTTCACAGGTGCAACAAGAGCCAATTATATTGATTGAAATACATACCCGTGACGAATTCTCCTTGTGATTCTTGAAATGGCTTGAATGGGTACTAGTATACGACATGGTAGCCACATACGTCTGTATGACGTGGAAAGGTAATCCTTCAGTTTTCTTAGAACGACATCTAAATGCTAGCGCTCTACAGTGATTTCTATTCATTTTCTATTCTATTTACTTGGTTGCTGTGGGGGACGTTAGTTATAGAATGAAAAATGGGGACTTCATCATAAGACCGCCAAATCGATTATCGATAAAGTCTCAGTATCTATATAGATATAGATCAGATCGAGATCTTCAAGTCCCCTCTTATAAGGACAGTAAGGCGATCCAGTACGACCTTTCATCTATTTCGACTGTATTATCTCCACAATAATGGTGAGCAGCTCGTCTCCTTCCCTACGTTTCTCATGAATCATCTCCTAGGGTGTCACTATCGAAACTCTTAGCCCTGGAGACAGTACCACTTTCCCAAAGAAAGGTGGTGAGTATTCCTTTGAAACTGTTCGTTCGTCGTTCATCAGATTCAATGGTCACTGTCCTAGACAAGGTAAAGATACATTATGTAGGGACGCTTCTTGACGGGACAAAGTTCGATTCGAGTCGGGATCGGTTAGTGATGAAGGTGCTTTGCGTCAAATGTCCTAATTAACGCAGATTCAATTAAGGGGAGAACCGTTCGAGACTGAAATTGGTGTGGGGAAAGTGATCAAAGGGTGGGACGAAGGCGAGTATTTGTCTTTTCATCTCATCTCGAGTGCTTTTTTAATCATCGTTTCATGGTTAGGTGTTCCACAACTATCGTTGGGCCAGAAAGCAGTCCTCACTGCCACTCCTGATTATGTGCGTGATTTTCGGCGGCATAGCTACGGATTTTCTAATGATGAGTACGTTCCATTTCGTAGGCATATGGAGCTCGTGGATTCCCTCCAGTGATACCTCCAAATTCAACACTCAAATTTGAAGTCGAGCTTCTGAAGATCAATTGACGATGTGATTTTACATATTGTAGGCTGTAGTACTGCGACACTTCTGTTCGCACCACTATGGGCGTGTAGTTTTTTACGTGCAATGTATTATTCTGTGTAATCGTTTCGCCTGATCGCCCTAGATAAGCCTTAGAACTCCTATGGTCAGTCTGACGGTTTCTAGTGACGCTAGATCGGTCCTAGATGCAATCCCGGTGCAGTGAACTTGAACTTGATAGACTGATTATCTTCTGAAGTGATGAATAGTGGGCCAGGTGAGGCGATGGTGTATGTAGGGCTGTAGCAATTAGTATCTTTAGCTGCCTGCAGACTGTCAATGATACTCCTGAAAAGGAAGGAGTTTCTCACTCTGTGAGTAGGCTGGTCACGAGCCTACCCCGTGAATTGTCTGCAAATGAAATTCTCTCCATCGCTTCTAACCTTGCTCACTAAACTAATGTCCCCTTCGGGGTGACATACGAAAAAATTGGAACGATACAGAGAAGATTAGCATGGCCCCTGCACAAGGATGACACGCTTTCCCGGAGTGGTAGACCTACGGGTCTCAATATTTATTTTTTCTTCTCTCTACCTCGGAATGCAACAAAGACAGGCACTGCTTCATGAATCAATCAATGTTCTACGAGTACACCGATACTTGCATCTGATGATCCCTGGATGTCCCTCAAGCTCTTTTTCATTCATGCACATGGCTCTCTACAGCTTCCCTTGTTCTGCTCATGCTACTCTATACCGTAAATCAACTAGTATAACTTTTGGGCGGTGATTTTCATCTCACAGCTCTACGGTTCGTTGGGTATAAAGAGTATGCTGTTTTCGCTATGACTCGGTAGATATCTCCTTGCACTCCTTGGCTCGCTTACTTGACTCATTTGACCACTAGAACGTCATGTCTTCTGCTGTTTCTTCGACTCAAAACTCCGAGCCAACCGCCGGCTCGTCCGATGTTAACGTGCTAAAGAGGAAAAGGAACTCCGTCGAGACGGAGGTAGCAGTAAAGGCTCCTAAAAGTACCCCGACTTCTTCGCCTGTATCCGCTAAATCTGTTCATCGCCTTTCGTTGGCCGGTACTGGCAAGGACGATGATTTCAAGGATATTCTTATGGCGAAGGAGAAGAAATTCCTTTCGGCGTCCAAGTTCGCGGTTGTTGGCGCGTCTAATGATCCAGCCAAGTGGGGACATAAGGTCCGTGTCTATTTCCCTTTCTTGTTCCTGTTTATTGACGCGAGCTTCTGTGTAGGTGATGAGTTACTTGCTTGGGGAGAAGAAGGATGTCGTGCCCATTAATCCTGTAAGCATGCTTTGTATTCTACTATTACTGATACTGATTCAATTCGTACTATGTAGAATCAACAAACGGTATCAGGCAAGACTTGTCTCAAAAACATCAAGGATCTGCCCGATCCAACTCACACCTCTGTATCAATTGTTGTACCACCCAAGGTAAGCTAGAAGTTGCCTTGTTCTATCTAAACTGATTTTTAACCGTGTACATTTAAAGGTAACACTCGAAGTCCTGAAACAGGCAAAAGACCTTGATATATTTTGTATCTGGTTGCAGCCTGGAGCAGAGGACGATGCCGTCCTTGAATTTCTCAATGAATCTGGCCTTGAGGAAAGGTGTATTCATGCATCACAACACGGACAAGCTGGAAGTGACTTTGTCAATACCCTCGCGATGAAAGTCAACAAACTGAATCAGCTTCAGGCCCAAGTTGGTCCGATTTGCGACGACGTTATTGCCAATCCTTCTGTGGTGGAAGATAGCACCGTCGCTAGTCCAGTAGAGGACGCTGCCGTCAGTCAAGGAGAGAAAAGTTCACCGGCGTCTGTTAAACCCTCCGCTGCTTTAACCTCTGCTGCTTTAAGATCAAACAGGGTTTATATGCCTTGCTTGATCAGAGATGGTAGCTCGATGAGCAGGACTTCCTCTTTGCATGAAGAAATTCCTGGTTTGGCCTAAATTCGCTGCATTGGTGACGGTCGGACCATTGCTCAACTGCGCTCCTTCAAAAGCATAATGGTGCTATATTATATTTATGATTTTAACATATGGCTGTGATCTTCCTGAGGCTGAGCCTCTGGCCTAGCTATATATACCATCATAGTTATATTATATGTACATAGCTCACATTCTATTTCAACAATATACCCACCTCGAGTCTAGTACCTTATATTACGAGCACCATCCCTTGAATGGTTCTGCTACTCTGAGATACAGATTCTATTCGCAGCACAGAAGTGTTGATAAGTTGCCTAAAACATGTCCTCAAGGATGTCGTCATACAATTAAGGGCGTATCGGTACAGTATGCAACCCATCATATGTCCGTCCAGAATCTTGCCGGCTCTAGCTGTATTGCTACGGCGTCAAACCTTTTGGGAGATCTACGGCACCACCGGCATCGCCTTCACCCAGAGCTTCACCTCACGACGACGGAAAGCCAAACTACCATCCTCTTCCCCTTGATAGTTCGTGTTAACTGTGCAGGCGAACAAATCAGGAATGAATTCAAAAAAGAAGGGAGCAGGAAAACTCACTCGCCGTTCCTGGAGCAGCCGGATAGGGTCTTGGTATATCGAATAACAGTTTGAGTAGTTGATCTATGATCCCCTAGGTAACTTTACTTGGAATGTACCTGGAAAGACAGAGATACCAACATGCATGAGTAATTAGGCCACTTCAAAAGTTGGGACTTACATTGGGGTAGAGAGGTGACCTCAGGGGAAACTGTTGCATGATAGCCAAGTCGTGCTAGAGCACCCTTGATAATGCCAGCTGGCATTGCAACGTACTGTTAGAGAAGGGGGAAAATGGTTTTCAGTGGAGAGCGAAAGGATAAGATGATCTCGACATACCACTTTCGCTTTCTTAATTGCATCGGCCCGACCTTGCCACGAAGATAGGCGGGATATGGGTTTGAATGAGTTGTCTTGGAGTACGTAGACGCCCTACAGATGTTGTATGAGATACCGCAGTGAAATACTGAAGAGAACACATTCGCACTCGATGGTTTGTCCTCAGATTATCTACTTGCTTATCCCAACATGCGGCCCATATATCTTTGCAAATGAACTTGATCGCATCTAGAGTTTCCGTGAACAATGGTCGATCACGACATAATCTGGAAGCGTGAGGGGACGAGATGAATCCTGCTCGAATAGTCTAGGATACACGCTAGCTCACCTTTCACTGTAATTCGCGCCGATATGCATTCCGATAGCTTCTAGACGCGTCCTCAGGGCCTCCTCTTCTTCATCGACCGGTCCACCCTTCCCGGCGGTGGTACGTGAGTTCAAGCTACCCGTGGAATCTCTCGGGTTAGCAGTCGTTTCTTTCGACGGTAAAGCAGGGGGTGGAGCAGGTATTAAGCCTGCTTCGATCATTTCTTGTTCAATCTTCTTTGAGCGAGCGAGAGCCACAGATGAGGATTCCCGGAGAGTGTTGACGACCTCGATCAAAAAGTAGTCCATCATAGCGGCGTCGACATGTCGCATTTGGGGTTCAGCCAAGGCTGCTAAGCTCGGTGTTACCAGCGAGCTGGCGGACTTGGAGGTCGACATTTGTATGGAAGTACGAGTAGTCATGTTGGTAGTGGTAGTGGTAGAAGGTCAAAGCGTGATTACTGTAGTCTGACTCAACACGCTCTTTTCTCTCCTTCTTCCACCTTCTCTGTATCACTGTACCACGGAAACTCGCAAAAACTGGTGGAAATTTACGAAACTCACAATAAAGTCTGGATCCCTGAAAGAAACGTGTAACAGACATGTCTGCTTTATCATCCCTTTTTCCGTCCAAATTCCTCCCTTCGTCCATGAACCCTAGGGATCGTTCGTCGGACCCTCTCCAACATATACGATATTTCCTTGAAACTATGCCGGGTTCAAGGAAATATGCTTTTACGAATGCAACACGAGCCGAAATCTTATCAGAACTGTATGATTCTTTCTGGGGACCTTACGCTCATCTCTTTCTGCCCAACTCGAACTCGAGTTTACCTTTGCACGCCACTTTGAGCGAGGTTCAAGCTACTCTTGGGTTTTGTGGCGCTGGGAAGGAAGCACCAATAATACCTGGAAGGCCTTGTGCTCACGTTCTCAAGAAGGGAGAGCCATGCTTCAGATGCAAGTGAGTCTTCCTTTGTGCTGTTTCGAAAACGTGCATTGATCTTGCTCGTTTCAGGGATTGTTCCTTAGATGATAGTTGTGTCATGTGTTCGCGATGCTTTCACGCTACCGACCATAGGGATCACAATGTCAGCTTCTTTATTGCTCAACAGTCGGGTGGATGCTGCGATTGCGGCGACGAGGAGGCCTGGAGGGTGCCAATCGGATGCATGTATCACCCTCCGGCCCCCGGGTCTGAATCCTCAAACAATTCTCCGTTTGCTCGTAAAAACTACCTCCACCAAATACCTGATGTCATTCCTCCTGTGAAGAACTACCCCTACCGCGTCTCTGTACCGCCCGAACTACGCGAGACGATGAAGCGGACGGTTGGATACGCGCTGGATTTCATTTTGGACACACTGGACTTTTCTCCGGACGAACCGACGGTACCCGCCAATGAAGCCGATCTACGTTTGCAACATTCAGCAGACCCGATGTTGAAAGACCAGTTCTGCGTTGTTATTTGGAACGACGATAAGCATTCTTTCGACGAGGTCATCAAGCTTCTATGTGACCTTACTGGGCGGACGCGCGAGGAGGCGTCGGCTTGTGCCCATCGGATAGACGAGCACGGCCGTGATATCGTAGAGATGAGTAACGAACTGCCTCATTTACTTGAGGTCGCCCGAAGCATCGCGCAGATTGACCTGGGTGTCACCATTCGCCGCGCGTATGACACTTTCCGCGAACAGGTTGTGTCTGTGATCATTGAATGGCTCTTAGACCTCACCCAGAGTCGATTGGGGACTGACACCCTAATCCTTCGAGAAATCATCGCTGAAGAACTATTCGCTTCTCGCAAAAGGGATCACACTTCATACACTTACAACTCTCAATCGCTCCATTCATTCCCGGACATTCCTATTCTATCGAGAATAGACTCCCTGTTTTTAAGCCATACTCGACTATGGAAGAAACCACGACTGAGTTTGAAGGAGATATATACGGCTGTTCTCACAGTTAGCCGGGATCACAAATTGGCTGTTGGTGAGTTTTTCACTGTCTGACAAGTATTTCGCTCTCTAACAGACCACATCTCATAGCTGGTCATTTCGCAAGAGTTTATCATCGAGTAATCGATGCCTACCTCCTTGTAGACAGAGAGGCCGAGACTTCGATCAAATATTTTGCCTTACAGTTGTTTACCGTTCCTTCTGTCGCCTCCCATATCGTGCGTCAACACAAGCTCATAACACGCCTTCTCGCAATAATCACGGCCTTTTTCACGAACCAAATTGTCGAAAAGCACATCGTATATCCTCCCCTATCTAGTGTCAGCGTCCTTGACGTTGACTCCTTCCCGTTCAAGTCGAAACGCTTCATGCCTGTGTTTAGCGACTTGCGCTACCTCTGCCATAATGAGCCCGTGCAGCATCTCATTGCCCACAATCGCGAATTCATCATGCAGTTCGCCAAGACATGTCAGCTCTTCATGTGTGTCAATCCGAACAAACGAGCTGTAACGAGTCATATCGAATTCGAGACGGACGCATGGATTAGTGTCTTCAATGTCACCCTGTCGCTTTCGAGAGTGATCAAAGTCTACGGGTCGGCTTTCAGTCGGTCCACCACAGCCGAGTTGGTGGCCGCCATATCGACTGTAGTGCACCACATTCTAATAGTATGCACCTTGGCGGAAGATAGGCTAGATCGTACAAAGTTCCAACCGATAGCGTTTCACGATGTCAGTTTCGGTGACACCATGTATTATATTGTGGACTTTGATGTTTTAGAGGGGTGGGTGAGCTTTCACCATTCTCTACACTGGTTGCTTGCGGAGCTCTTCAAACACGTTGATTTGCTCACGGAGGAGAAATTGAGAGAGGTGGGGATGTCAGGCGTAAGGGATATTATTCTACGGCATGCGAGCGAGCACGCAATTCTCACTGTCATCGATTTTCCACTCAGAGGTACGTCTTCTTTTTACATCCGTGATTGTCAGACTCAAAAAATGTATCTCGTGCAGTACTCGCTATGATCGCCCAAATTCGAACTGGTTTGTGGGTTCGAAACGGTTTTGCTATCCGAGGACAACTGCTTCATTATCGAGACTTCATGCTCCGAGAACTATGCTATGACCAGGACCTCTTCATCTTACAAGTGGCTCTCGTCATTCTCGATCCAAATACTGTCATCGTCACCATTCTTGACCGCTTCGGACTTCTCGGGTACTTCTCCGGCGCCTTCCTTCATTCGACGTATGATGGCGCACAATTATCTAGCATGGTGGAGGAAGTGCTATACGTGTTCATCACCATCCTAAGTGAGAATGCAAGTATTTCCAAGATGCCGATAGCGGAGCAGGCACGGAGAGAAATCATCCATTCGTTAGCTCTTGGACCTTGCACGTATACGGATCTTATCAAGCGCGTGTCGGAGCGTCTTGTGGAGGATGTCTGTTTCGAGAAAGTGTTGAAAGAAGTCACCAATTTCCGTGCACCGGAGTCCACCTCGGACTCTGGTATGTATGAACTCAAGGACGAAATGTTCGACGAAGTCAATCCATTCTTCTACCACTACACAAGAAACAAACGGGAGGAGGTGGAGACTATACTGCGAAATCGCATGAAGAAGTCTGGAGTTTCAGATCCTGTGCTGGTGCCTAAGCCGATGAACGTTAGCGAAGGTCCCTTCGTCATCATTCCCTCGACTTTCGAGTCTGAAGCTCTTCTTCAAGTCATGTTCTACGCCATTTACAACGTTCTTGTCTTAACGGACAGTTCTGGGTCTGTTCCACCGTCCGGGGAGGCGATACTCGATCAAGTTCTTCATTTGGTGATGCTCGCTATAACTGAACGAGCCTCGATCTTTTGCAATCTCTGTTCAGTGAAGGCCTTTGAGGAGGAAAAGAATCTCATCGATGTGCTATGCACTTTGGAACACCATAACAGCCTGAAAACGTACAAAGCCCGCGTCGGCTGGATACTAGACCAGATTCACACTTATGTCCCTCAGGAGGTGGAGGTTCGCCGCTTCGTACCAGACAGGTCTGCTGGTGTTCCAGATCCTGAAGAAGCGAGGAAGCGGGCAGCCAAAGCCAGACAAGAGGCCATTATGAAGCAGATGAAAGCTCAGCAAGAAAGTTTCGCTTTCAACTTCGAGGATGTTGATGATGAAGAGGACCAGGAGATGGAAGATGCGCAAGAACAGGAGGTTTCGTACGGGACTTGCATAGTATGCCAGGAGGATCTGAATTCGAGCCGGTCTTTTGGCACCCTTGGGATTGTCCAGCCGAGTCGCTTCATTCGGCGACAGCCAGACGGATACACCACTTACCTCAATGAAGTCCTTCAAGCTCCCACGTCAATGGACCGCTCTTCAGCCTCGCCATCTACATTTCCACCTCCCGACGCCGAGTCCATTGACGCCAAGGCAGGCGGCGTACCAAATTACGATGGTTTCCCGGGGCAATATACTCGCTTTGGGCTGCATGCATCAGTATGCAGCAGCCACATGATGCATCTCGATTGTTTTCATGTCTATAGCCTTTCTATCCGGCAAAGACATCGCGCTCAGGCGACTAGGAATCACCCGGAAGTCATTCCGCGAAAGGAGTACATCTGCCCGCTGTGCAAGAGTTTGGGAAATGTGATACTTCCTGTTACGAAACCTCCCCCTGTCGAACTCAGCTCGGTGCCTTTCCCGGATTGGACTCGGTCTGCTGGGATTAGCATACTGAAGTCCAAGCCCGATCCTGCGCTGGAAGCGTTACAATTCAGGAATGGCACGGGCGAGTTTGTTTTCTGGAGTGCCCAAGACTCTGGTTATTCTTCGGCAATGAAGAGTGCGGAGAGATCCGAGGGTAATGACAGTATCAAGATGGTTGATACCGTTATGGTGGTCTCCAAGTCCCTCTCTCAGCAGACTCGTCATTTACGAGAACGGCATGAGCCTGAGCCTGGGGAACGTGGTGCAGGGATATATCTTCCTGAAGAACTCATAGGGTACACTATTGCTTGCATTGAAATAGCGCAGCGTGGGAGCGACGCACCAGGAGGCCTCCTGGTGGACAATCTTTCTGAATCGCAAATGCGTATGATTCGTGGACTCTTCAGCGTTCTAACCAAACTTGCTGGGCTCCACTTCAAAACGAGATCCGACGAAGGACGAGAAGCTGTCCGGCAGGCTATTATTAAACGATTGCTACCAGAGTGGAGCCGAAGCTCTCTGACTTCATTCTCTTTCCCTCTCCTCCTCAGAGATCCCTTCACTGTCTTGGTAGAAACAGCCGCAGTAGCGCCTGAAATAATCCGTCATGTCATGATTCTCACCTACTATGCCTGCCTCGCACGGACTGTCATCGGTCTCGTCTTCGTCCTGAACAAAATCAGGAGTTATAGCACGACACCCGTCCCGCGTAGGGAGCATGAAAATATCTTTGGTGACGTTCGAATGTTCTTTATGTCCGTCGTCCGACACTCGCCTGTGTTTGAGCACACTGCCACGCTCGCCTTTGAGACGTTCGGCGAATCGAGAATTGAGAAACTGTTATACCAATTCACCCTCCCTTTCCTCCGAAAAGCAGCAATCTTGTGTCGGTCTGTCTTACCTTCTGCGTTCCCCACTCCCGACCACGATTTTGGAGGGATGGATGAACGGTGCGAGTACAGCCGTCTGCTGACGTTCCTAGGTATACCACCCCTCTCCGACCTACCCCACCAAGACACGTTACAGAACGCCTTATCCGGATGGTGTGCGCATTACGGGCATTCTCATGCTGCGTCTCCATTGAATTTTGGTGTCGTATTGGATATGCCCTGCGTGTATCGACTCGCAAGGCTGCCGATGGTTCTGGACAATTTGTTCGTCGTGGATCAAGACAAGATAGTACCTTGTCCGCGATGCAAGACTGTGCCTGTTGACGCGGCTATCTGTCTCCTTTGCGGTACGACAGTCTGTTTTCAGAGTACGTGTTGTACGGATGCGGACGAGAGGAGGGGGGAGTGTAATATGCATACCAGAGAGTAAGTCCAACACAGTTTTTCATTTAGTTTTGAATTGTTTCTTTCTGAGCACGAGTCTCTTCTTTCTCTTCTTTCAGATGTGGTGGTGCATTAGGTATATACTTCCTCGTCAAACGATGCATCGTTCTATACCTATACGGCAACGGCGGCACCTTCACCCAATCGCCCTACCTAGACGTACACGGCGAGTCGGATATCTCAATGAGGTAAGTTCCTTCTCCCCGCTCACTCCTCCCTCTTGTTCCTCCCCTTTCATAACATCGAAACTAATTACCGACAACTCCTCTCCTATAAAACAGACGAGGCCGCAGACAATATCTCCACCATGCACGCTGGGAAGACATCCGCAAATCATGGATGAACCACGGTATCCCGACCATTATCGCGCGCAAACTGGAAGGGTCATTGGATTCGGGTGGTTGGGAGACTTTTTGAGTTCTTCCACTCAACCCACAAGCAGTTTTTTCTTTTCTTGCTATTTTTTTGTGTGCCTTTATCGCAACCTTCCATCATCTGTCCACCTATCCATTTTCCTATACGACGCTTTAGTAAGTAGCTAGCAACCCCTCATCGACATCTGAAACAGCACGACACAACACGACAAATAACGCAATGTAGCCCAACAATCTCATACTCATACTCATTAGCAATAGAGCAAATGTAAATTTGTAAATTACTTCCTATACATACTTCCTATATTCCCAGTTTCTTGCCTCATGTACGTATAGAACCAGAAATTCAACTATGAATACTTTTGTTTTTGGCCTATCCCAACCTTCCACGCAATGTCTTTGACTCGGACTACGAGTTCGACCTGGCTCCTTCCTCAACCTCAGCTTTCTCAACAGACTCGGAAACAGAAACCTTTCTCAAAGCCTTCCCAACCCTGCCCGAAGTCCTCTCAACCCCAATCACACGCATAATATCAATTATACCCGGTCCGTCCTGGATGGAAATATGAGATTGCGCCAGCGTTTAGCCGAGTAGGATTTAGGGTTGAAGGTTTGTATCAAGGGAACAGGGCGTGAGGGAAAACAGGGAGAAAGATGGATAACTCGCGTAGACGTAGGAGACAGGAGAAACGGACACGGAACGAACAAGCAAGCGGGGAACGGGAAAACCAAAGGAAAACGAAACGTACCTTCATACCACTAATCGCCCACCTAACGACCTTCATAACCGCTCCTCTCCCCAACCCCATTTCCTTTCCTGCCTCAACAAGAGAATCGAGGATACTATGTGAGAATTCAGGGTTCGTTGATATTTCTTTGGAGAGGGTTGAAAGAATTTGAGCTAGGGTTTTGAGGTTTAAGGTGGATAGAGCGAGTTAGTTTCAATTACAACCACAGCCATAGCCAAAAACAAAAACAAAAGACCAGAGACTGAGAAGCGCGAACCGAGAACTGGTAGAATGAACCAAACTCACATATTTTCCTCCTCTCGATCTTCCCAACCATCCCCTTCGCTTCCTCAGTTTCCAAATCGGGATCAACGAAGAGGTAAGGCGCATGCACAGATATATCTTGGATGTTTGTTAGGCGGCCCTAATGAGAGGTATGAGTACGACTTATAAATTATAGAAAAGGATGATATAAAAAACTCACATCCAAAAGTGTAATAGCCTTCTTAATATTCTCCACACTCGTATACGGACTGATCACACCAGAGTACCCCACAATCAGCTTCTCCTCGCCACCTAACAAACAGAAACCATAAAACACCCACCTATCAGGAAACGTTTCCTTGACAAATCCATGTACCTTCTTCGCAAGCCTATCTTTACCACTTTCACCTTCTTTACCTTCTCCCTTTTCCCCTGTTCCACCTTCCCCACCTTCGCTACCAACAATCTTCATAACCCAATGTTTATTAATAAACTCCAACTTTCCCAAATCTAAAACTGAAGATCTCTGCGTTAAGGCTGATAGTTCGAATGAAGAGATCATTTCGGGGAGTGACATTAAGTGCGTGCTGGAGGGTGCTGAGCGGGCATGAGATTGGGTAGGGGTATGGATGTTTGAGGGTGAAGAGGGCGAGAGCGAGGGTGAAGAGGTGGTGGTAGTGTCAGATTCAGGTAAGACCCCCCACCCAGCCAACGCCAACCAATTGAGTATCGCTTCAGGTTCCCATCCGCGTCTCTGCCACCCAAATTCGACCAGTCAATCCCCCAAAACCAAAAAGACCAATCCACGACAGCTTACAATATAATCAACAACTTTGACATCCCCATACCTCTTCGACATCTTTGTCCTATCCGCATTAAGCAAAATAGGTACATGCGCAAACTGTGGTGGTGGAATACCGAGGTGTGCGTAGAGGTCTAAATGAAGTGGGAGTGATACGAGCCATTCCTTGGATGAGTTCGTCAGTAAACAGTGAACTCGGAATGTATACTTTCAACCTGAACAACTTACTTCACCTCTTAAAACATGCGTAATACCCATCTCATAGTCGTCCACTACAGAAGCGAGGTGATACGTTGGGAATAGATCACTTTTGAGCAATACAGGGTCTGTGGCGAGTGATAAGTGAGCGTCACGGACGGACCCAAACACAAGGTCTTTGGTTGGTGGACGAGTGGGTGGATTGCTGTCCTGTGAGATGTGAAACATGAGTCGGATAGACTTTGGGGAAGGAAAGACAAGGAACTCACATTAATCCTAACAACAGACTTCTCTCCAGCTTTGACCTTCCTCCTCACCTCCTCGTCACTCAGATGTAGACATCTCTTGTCATAAGTCGCATTAGACCCACTCCTTGCAAGACGCGTTTTAATCGCGGCCAGTTCATCGGCTGAGCAAAAGCATCTGTACGCATGGCCTTTCTGTTCGAGTTATGAACTCAAGAGTCAGAAGGTGAGGACAAGAACAGGTATAGCATACCCACTCACATCTAAAAGTTTATCCGCATACGACCGATACAAATCACGTCTTTCCGACTACATCAATAAACTCACTCCTTCCGTCCTCGAAAACCAGGCGAAATTATTACACACCTGATAATAAGGCGCATGAGGTCCACCCTTGTCAGGTCCTGTGCGTAAGAAGGTACAAATGTCCCCCCACATCGTTAACATTAACCCATGCACAAAAAAGGTACAACAACGTACCATAATCATACTCCAAACCCGCCCACTCCAACGCATGTCTTATACCATCCACAGATCCCGGTACCGTTCGAGTCTAGATCATAAAATAGAGTGAATTCTCTCCTTCACATAAAACGTCAAACTCACGGTATCGGTATCCTCAATCCTCAAAATCCACTTACCCCCATATTTCCTTGCGTAGAGGTAATTGTACAATGCCATGCGGAGACCTCCTAGGTGAAGAGGGCCTGTTGGAGAAGGAGCAAAGCGGAGGAGAACCATTACTTATAGTTCACGGATTTCGTTGAGGTGGATTGAAACTGGGAGACGCCTGCAATTCACGATGTGCCATTGGTTACGTAAGCACTCTATGAGACATCTCTAACCATGCCATTCAACAACTTCTCCCTAATACCTTCCAACCTTCCAACCTCCTCTCTTTTCTTCAAAAGCTCCTTCTTCGCATCTTCTAAGTTACTCGGAACACCTCTATATGTCTTGACCTCCAACCTCTTTCGCTTAATCCTTTCCTCAATCAAAGCGTTCTTGGATTGTTGCTCCAAAAGTTGGGTTATCGTCACAGAAGGATGAGGGGAAGAAGAGGAAGAGATTGAGTCGATTTCTGCACGATACTCCTTAGCTTTCTTGACTAAAACTCTACGTTTTTCTTGAAGGCTTTCAATTGAATCTTCAGAGGAAGAGGAATTAGAGTCAAAGTGATTTTTCCATCTACCCTTGACACCGTTAGATCGATGTTGAAGAGCACGAAAGCACACAACGTACCTTCTAATCAGCCCAATCTCATGCCTAACCTCCGCAATATGCCTACTTAGCTCTTCTCTCGCAAACGACGCACGGTGAATAGATTCTTTAATTGATAGCCTTCGCTCTGAGAGATTTATAATAGCATTTGCGTATCTATTCAGATCTATCAAATGTCTGATAGAGGGAGGAATTTTGTAGCCACTCACCCAGAAACCCCGACATCCTCAATACTCAACACCTCAGCAATCTTTACAAGAACCTCAAGCCTACTTTCCACATCCTCACTTAACACAATTTGGTCAAGGAAATCAAGATATGTGTCTATCCTCGTATTGTCATTCGCGCGCGCAAGTTCTACATTCGAATCTGCTTGTCAACCGCGTCACACGAGACAAAGGCGCGACATGCGTACCTTGAGCCTCAACCTGGGCTTGAGTTTGTGATGAAGTAGAATCCATGACACTGAAATCAAAGCTTGATATCGTGAACGCGTCGATGATTTGGGCGGTCCGAGTTGGTGTGGATCAAGACAAGGAAGCAGACCGGGCCAGCGAGCCAGCTCGCGTTACGGTTCGCGACGCGTGTTAAGCCATACATCACGTGTAGGAAGCGAGACGCGACTTTGTAAGTACAGTCACTGAGACTCAGAGGATTTCGACGTCCAAGACTCAAGCAAGCTGTAGGACACGTAAGCACTGAAAAAACACAGCGCACATACTTAGATTCTTCAAAGTCCCAGCCTGAGGGATCTACGGAGACATGAAAGAGAGAGGAGGACAGACTTGTACTTATAACGGATCAATTTGCAAAAACAAAAAGTTTTTCCTTTCCGTATTTATGTTCCCAAGTCGAAATCCATTTTTGTTTCTTGATTTGGCTCTTTTTAAAGTAGCTTCGAGCTCATAGTCGTGATAGTATATTACGCCCCATCCAACCTGTCCACTGACCAGATCTCCATCATGGGCACATGGTGTAGTTGGTTATCACGCCCGCTTAGCATGCGGGCGGTCCCCGGTTCAATTCCGGGTGTGTCCAGTGCGTGCAGATCTTTGAACAATTTTTTTTCTTCGATTGTTACAAGTAGCAGTGCAGGGACCTGTATAGTCAGCCAGGAACCATATAGCTCCCTGTGTAACATTCCCATCAACATCATGCACTCACGACTAGTTCCTGATTCAATCTTCTGTGGAAAAAGAGTCAAAGGATCAAAGCGTACTCTCTCGGCCGTAGAAGAATGATAGTTGCAATATTAATGCTATTCGTTACACCCCACTATGCATGTATGCACATCAACACTGACGAAGGGCAGAGAAAATGAAAGCCGGGTCCGAGAGTGTACCGCCAACCCAATCGACGTATTCATACTATATATTGAACTCATGAAGAAAAAAGCGCCACCACGAAACAAATTCGGATCCAGGACTAAGAAAGAACCAAACGACGTCGACGTCACTCAAGCAATAACACTAGTACTATGTAGCAAGTAGGGGCTACACAGTGTGCACGATGTAACAAACAAAATGAACAAAGAGAGAGATTTTCAAGACGAGTGGGAAAGATGAGATTTCAATTGCACTGAGGAAGCCATACTGAGAAAGTACTGAGTAATAGTCAAGAAAGGTCAAGGATTGAGTTGTCCATGGAAATAGCAAAAAAAAAGAAAAGAAAGAAAGAACAAACATTAACAGTATACGGATATGAAAACAAATGAATGGTAACAAGAACGAACAAGGGGTGTAGTAGAACTACCAAGTACTGGAATTGATGTAAAACCTAAAAGTACACGTACATATGCACCAAAAAACACTCGCAACTCTTCGGAAGAATATAAAGCAACAAATAAAGAATAAAAGCAGAAAGAGAGAGATGGAAACTGGAAAATCTTCATGTACGACGCGCTATACGATTAGGAACAAAAGGAAGATAACAGAACCGGGGCGAGGGTACGTGTTCGGCAGTAACAGCGACACAGCGACAGTGACATAGATCGATCTCCAAACGACAACGGAACAAGGAAAGTAGGGAGAGAGGACATGAATAAATAACTTGTAGATGATGACAATGAATTTCAAGAGGACAATGAACAGTGACAGGTGGAGAATAAATTGAATAGATAGGGTGGTAGTACAACGGTGAGGCTGAGGTGAGACAATCCGTTCCGTAGAGATTGATTTCTGGGCAAAATACATTTCGTCCGTTTCTTTGGGGGTTTTTTTGAGTCCCCGCTTTCTTTTCTTTTCCTCTTCGTCTTCTGCTTCGCTTCGCTTCTTGATTTCTTTGCTATAATCGTCTTCATAGAGGAAAGGAGTAGTCGGTTTGGAGCAAAGCGCTAGCGCTCAGCGCCCTGCTCATTGCTCGAACCCTCCTCCACCCTGCAGCGAAGCCATCCATATCCGAGTTTTATACAACCTATTTAACGAGCATAAGAATACCCTGCCAACAACTAAGAAAGAAGACTCGGAACCCACCTAAACAGCTCCCTAACAAGCTCTCTAAAATCAATCCTCTTCTCCGCAATGAAATAAAACGTCAACTTGCGACGATCCCTACACCCAAGAACCCCTCAACACCATAGACAAAAAAGACTGCAAAAAAAAAGGAAAAACTCACCATTGATACTCAGCATCAACAACCTCCATCGGCAACTTCTTCGCTCTAACCTTACTCTGACACAACTGCAACGCCTTGAGCTCATCGTTCATCTTCGCAGCAAGCATAGCAGCTTCCTGTGGTCCGGCCTTCCCATAAATCTGTTTCGGATTTATCTCTTTCTTTCCCGAACCAGCTGTAGCGGACGTGGGCGTAGGCGGTACCCCTCCAGTAGCAGTCGTAGGTGAAAGCGGGCTCATACCCTCATCCCACGAACTTCCCGCACCAGAGGGACCACTAGCTGTATTAGCATCTCTCCTCTCCAACCAAGCCTCCACCTCCCCAACGGTGATATTATCGTTAACAACCCTCCCCAAATCCCTCCCCCTATCAGCCTCAACCATAACCAAATCACCAACATGTATAGGATTGATATCTTCTCCTCCTCCTCCACCATGTCCATTCGTATACCCATTACCATGACCGTGCCCATTTTGCCCTGAAATCCCCGATGCACCTTCAACTCTAAGAATCTCAGAGCGTACAGCATCAGTTAGGTAAAACAAATCCGTTCGACCAGCTTTAAACTCTACGATGTAGAGTTTCCACGAGGACGGGACTGCAGAAAGTGGGAGTCCTTTACCTAGCGCGTGTTCCGGTCCAGTAGAGGCAGAGGCTCCACCAGCACTGGTAGGCGTCGGGGGTGGTTGATGATGAGTCATTCCATGTCCGTGACCGTGTCCTTGAACATGTCCATGCCCATGCGGATGAGCGTGTGGGTGAGCGTGAGGGTGAGCATGAGGATGTACACCATGTGTATGTCCCATCGTACCCATCCCCATACCAGCTTCCATCCCACCCATACCCGCTCCGATACCCATTCCCATAACCTCAGCAGCATTAGCATTCGAAGGCCTACGACCCATTGACAACGGTACCGCATGCATTGGGCCTTGTTGTGGCGCAGGCACACCCGTACCGCGCATAGATATCTGTTGCTGCTGCTGCTGCTGTGCACCATAATACCCACCCATCCCCAACCCTCTCAAAGTCGTAGGCGAAACCGGTGATCCCATTCCTCCACCTGCACCAGACACCGCCCTAGCCCTAGCAGCATAGCTCGTTCCGTTCAACCCTTGCGTCTGTATCTGCTGAAGTTGACTCGGGAATCTATGTTGCTGCTGCTGCTGCTGAGCCATCTGCACTTGTTCTCCCTCTCTCTGACTATCCCTCCTCACAACCCCATGAGAAGACGGGCTACTTCCGCTCGTCTCTCCTCCACCGCTCCCTCCACCGACACTATGCCCACTCCTTCCACCCTCAGAAGGTGAAGACGAACTACTTCTCTTAGCTCCAACTCCACCTGGTATATTTAAACCACCACCACCACCAATAGGCGTTCCTTGTCCCTGTCCAGGACTAACACCCATCCCCATCCCCATACCAATCCCACCCCCAACTCCCATCCCACCTTGCGACTGAGACTGCGAAGATAACGGTGCATACACAGGTAAGGACGAAGGCTGACTCTGTTTTCCTGCCGTCCCAGGCGTTCCAGGTGTCCCCTGCCTCTGCCCTTGCTGTTGCTGCTGACCCTGAAGTTGGTGCAACGACCCCATTCCACCCGCACCCGCACCCGCACCTATCCTCATCATCCCGAAATTCCTCTCAAGCCCGAACGGTAAATTCATTTCGCCTCCCGCAAGAGCTAAATCTTCATCAGAAAGCATGAGCGAGCCTGTCCCTCCTCCGCCACCACCACCACCACCGACTCCAGTACCTCCGACTGCACCGCCGACAGCACGTTCCCCCTCATCATAATCATACTCGTACCCTTCAATCCCTTCGTACAGCCCCCTCCCTCTCCTCGGTTGAACAACACTAACACTATGCCTCCTACTCGTCGTCCCACTCCCCGTCCCACCACCACCACCACCAGCCCCACCTCCAATCCCCATCCCACCCATACCCATACCCATACCCAGCCCTTCCCCACCAAGCCCAGCACTAAGCGCAGCATACACACCCGCTTTCTCTCTCTCACGTTCCACTCGATCTCGGTCTCTAGAAAGGCTAGATTGTAACCCAACGTTGGTGTTGGTGTTGGTACCCCTTGAGCCCCACAGTTCGCGGAATGCTGAGCCGTCATCTAGGAGGATTTGACCTACGTCTCGGAGGAAGGGAGATTGGTTTGTTGTGTCTTGCCTAATGGGGGTTTAATGCAGACGCGGGGGAGAGGGGGGGAGGGGTGAATTATTAGTAAGATCGCCTACGGGAGAACGGGAGAATGGGAATGTAAAAGAAGGGAATGAATGAATGGATGGAAGTTGAGGATGGAAGGTTAAATTATGGAAGGTTTTAAGGGAACGAGAGTACGGGTCCCCAAAACAGTGTCATCATAGGTGAAAAAAAAAATAAACATACCTTCCCGGAGGCTTAATCTCCCCATATCTCCCACCTCCAATAGGTACACCAATATACGAACCCTCACCTCTCCCCAACTCGTTTCCATTCCAACTAGCCATCGTCGATCCCAACCCAGAGGTATCACGAGAATACCCGTGTGAAGCCGTTCCTACAGAATTCAATTACAGAAGAAAACCATATGACTCAGTACACAGTCGAAATCCTGTAAATCTCTAAAGAAGAGACAAAAGAAACACACCAAACGGACTCCCAATTGGTAAAGGTCTAGCCACTGTCGCAGTTGCCAGACTCTGTGACCTAGACCTCGACAAATCCGGCGCATAAGTTCTTCCTCTCATCGGGTTCGGTAATTGTGAGGGTGACAACGAGGAAGACAACGAAGGTGGTAATCTCCCACCACGTAGCCCAGAATACGCCTCTGCACCAGAATATTCATCATACGGATCTCCACCTAATCCTCCCCTCGTATTTGACACCGTAGCCGAAGCAGACAACCTCCCAACGAACGAAGAGGTCGTATCGTAATCATCGGCATCATACGTATCGTAAGGATCACCACCAGAAACACCAATCCCACCACCAACTTCATCATCAAACTCTGACTCGTCATCTTCAAATGTCGAAGCGAAACTTCGCTCTCTCATCGCAGAGGCAAAGTAAGAAGAAGTCGTAGAAGCAGACGATCCCAACCCTCCAAAAGAATGTGGACCACCAGAGAAGGAGGAGCTACGAGTTTGAGGCATAGGTATACCCACACCAATACCTCCCGAAGTAGTCGGACTAAGCAATCTCTGAGAACCGGATTGAGACCAAGGTGAACGTGAGGAGATAGTCGGTGATGCAAGGAAAGATGTGGAACGATCGGATGAAGGTCTGGGTGGTTGTGAGGCAGCTCTAGTGTGAGGTGCATGAGTCTGTGTCGTCGCTGAAGACTCGGTTTGGGTCTGGGCCGTTGTAGGCGTCGAAGTGAACCTATTCGTGCGGTCATCTGCGGTCGACGACGTAGGCGACGTGGCCTGCTGAGCGTGAGACTGCATCGATGTAAATGCAGACGCAGGCGGTACACCTAGTTGATCGAGTTGACTAAACGTCGTCTGCGTCTGGCTAGCCAGTTTCTGCTTTGTATATAATATACTGATCCCTTTTTTTGCCCTTTTCCTTTCTGTTTTTGGTACAAGTGCTGCTCGTCGTCTTTTCTTGGAATACTTGACTCGTCTAGAAATCTAAGTTGGGTTTTTCGTGAAAAAAGAGAATAGATCTCTAGAGTAAAGAAAAGAGAGAAGAAGAAGAAGAAGGGGATCTATGGGTGTTAGCGAGGGAGAGGCTGGCTGTTTTCTTGGCTGGCTTCAATTCAAAACTCTGGATCCGTCTCTGGACCAGCTGACCCCGCATTTGCCATAAAAGGAAGGTGCCCCCTCAGTCACGGGATAACCCTTTCGGAGTCTGAATCAGAGTCTATTACGTCGTGAGAATTTAAGGGTCTAGCCAATCAGAAGACCCCAGTTCCCTCGTACGACCCCACACAATGTATTATCTAATCACTTTCGGATCTCACACTCGGAGCCGAGATTCGGCACCACATAAAGTGACATCAGTCGCCGAAAAAAGAAAAAATAAATGGACACACCCGGAATTGAACCGGGGACCGCCCGCATGCTAAGCGGGCGTGATAACCAACTACACCATGTGCCCTATATTGGGCGCTATTCTCTGGACGCCCATCTCTTAGCTCGAGCAGCGGAAGCAAAACTCGACGAAATACTTCCGACGATATCAAGATCAGGGCGCTCGAACACTCTATTGCACTCGGTATATCCAAATAGTGAGCGTGAAAGAAAAAGGTAAGAGTAGAAAGCAGTTATACAAAGTCCACGGAGGTCGAGGAGGTAGACCCAAGAGGACAAGAGGGAGCAAAAGCGAAGCTTGTCACCGGACAGATTAAACTAGAATATCATACGCACGTCGGACGTAGAGACGAAGACGTGCCGGAATGTAGGAACGGAAGAAAGGTAGAGAGGGGCGAATCGAAGGGAGTGAGGGTGTAATGTGTACCTCTCGTGTACCTCTTTGATCCAATCACTATCCATCCACTAAACGACGGGATGACGGACTTCCAACACAAAATATCCCCCGACGTATGACTTTGACCCGGACCATCCTTCGATACAACAAGAGATCACGATCTCATTCTTCCCTGACTCCGGAACTAATCCGTAGACCGGAACTTGAGACAAGGATAGTATTAATATCAGGTAGTCAAAGAGCCAGGGCGGTGAGGGTGTGAAGCACCAGCAGAGCAAATAGGGCGGATCAGGGATGTGAGGAGGTCGAAGCACCGGGGCGGTGAAGGTGTGAAGTACCAACAGAACAAGTAGAGCTGCGCAGTGCAGACACGATACGTCGATACCGCATACCACACACCAACTTCCCTGGCCTTGCCGTTTGAGCGAAGGGAGACAATGCTCCGGACGTGCGTGAACAAGATGTCGACATGATACAGCATATAGATATGGATATGGATACAAGGGTAATGGTTTCAAGGATGATAGGGATCTATCTTTTCATCTCATCTTGTCTCCAGTTTTAGGGTATAATACCACGGAAGAGTGGGGTGAGAGATGGTGTGGTGTGGTATAGGGCGGTATCCTATCTTCACGACGAATGATTGACTTTCCTCTCAGCCGTCACTGTAAGAGCATCACCATGAGTATATTAGCATGTAAAGAACGACACTCGACTCACCCCACGTCCTCCGATCCATAGGACACTGCTGTTTCGACGCAGCCGTCCCAATCCACTTTAACAAACAATGCATATGAAATACATGACTGCATTCACCCCAGACTATCCATTCATACAACCTCATCAGCATACAGCAACACCAAACCAAAAACAACATCGAAAGAGCGAAAGAAATAGCAAAAGGTAAAGGTTCGAATACTCACTAAGCGGACAATCATCCCCAGGAATCTTACACGACGGACAACACCCCTCATATGGCACTCTACAAATCCCACAAACATCTCCTTCATCCGAATCATCCTGCTCAGTACCGGTGTCCCACCGCCACTGAGCGACAGCATGCCAGTTCTTAACAGTAACCTTCATTTCGTCTACAAAAGCGTTCCGGATTCGATACCAACGTCGATGGGATACGTAGATTGAATAACTCGTTAATGCCGCACGAAGTTGTTGATTAAAACCACCACCGTCAAACGTTTTCGCTCTAAAGAGAGGGCTTGCCCGGGAAGACGAATGAAATAAACGTAAACGCCGAAGACTGCCACCCGTCTACGAACACGAACACAAAGAAAGCGAGTCGAAAATCCCAGCCGCGAGAACCGTGTCAAAGTCGTGAAAAGATGAGCGAGGTAGTGATTGGTGGTTGGTGGTAAGAAATCAAGAAACAAAACAAATTCGTAATCAACAAACCAGTCCAACCCACCTTGTTTGTTTGTCCTTATGTACGCGTACGCGTCGTGGGTGCGTGCGTGCCTCTCGAGTCTCCAGGCTCCCACTGAATCTGATATTCAACAAGCGAGATGTTTCCTCGGCGCGGGCCATTCCGTTCCGGTTGCATATGTATATCGAACTGCACGAAGAAGACTTGGGAAGCTTTATTCTTTATTCTTCGAATCTAACACTAGATATATAGGGGTCTCAGGGCCAAGTTGGTATAAATTCGTTGCGTTTGACTTGACGCTAACGTTGACAACGTTGAGCCTTCATCTCAACACCACACAAGTGAAAATCAAAATCCTAAGATTGACGGCTTCTTTCAAGTACACGAGTAATCTAATCACCATCGCAAGCAACGAAATCATCATCAGAAGCGCCGGTATGTGTGATGACACTGTATGTCAATCGTAAATTCCGAGTCAACAATCAGGATTCGGAACGAGCCAGGTGAACACGGTAGTACTTACGCGCAATAAGTTCCATCATCGGTGAACACGACACGGTCAGCTCCAGGGGATCCACCAGTATAAATCCCACTTGTTAAAATCGGGAACTAGGTCACCAGCAAAAAACGATGGTCAGCAAAAGACGCAGTCCAATGACACGGCTACCCAACTCACCTCGTTGTAATAATCCCCAGAGCAGTACATTTCCAATCCCTCATAATCATGATACTGATGCGGGTAGCTGTCTACAAAATCATTCACAGAACAAACCGTTAGCCGTTAGCCTACCTCACTTCATTTAAAGTACATAGCTGGATATTCTACATACCAACGGGATCATCAAGGTCATCCACACCCGCCGAAACAGCTTTCTTAACCTCTGAAAGACTATACGTGTTACTTCCACAAGTGACGGATCCAGAAGGCCATGAACGGCTAACGATTTCTGGCTTGGTAACTGGGGAAGCCGAGGCGAGGGAGAGAAGCGATGAGACGATGAGGAGAGAGTGGAGGAGTTTGGACATCATCTTTCAACTCAGAGGCAGAGAGGGAGGGGGATGAAGGGCGGAGGACCTTGGGGAATGTTCAGGTGAATTCTGCATCCTTTTATATGATAATATCCATCGGCAAAGGCTGTATGGAAGTAGTGTCATTCTCGGACTCATCTCAATTGATCGTCTCCTGCTTCTCAGTAAGTAAAGGACAAAGATGGCACTACAGAGATACATACTCAACTTATCTCTACGCATGTGCGTAACGTAAGGAACTTGACCCACCACGCACGAAGCTACACGAAGTTGGAATATATGGACCGACCCGCATGGACACATACGAAATTTCCTGGCTTTGACCTATTACCGAGATCTCATTTAGGCAGTGCTTGACCATATGACCATCAGTTAAACGTGAACGGTGAAATTTAAAGCATTCGGGTCCGCATGAAAGAGCGAAAGGAAGTGGGGCGACACATATGCACCTGTTGCACATGTATCATTATTGTAGGAATGTATACAAGGTGCATCTGACAACGCATGTTCGTCGATTGTGAGAGATCTAACTCTGTATACAATACGAATGAGATTAATTTATTCAGAGGAGTGTAGTGTACACCTTACCTCCCGTTACTGCTCAAGCGCTCAAGCTCAAAGCTATAGATACCAGGACAAGGATAGAAACGTGAAGATTAGCTTTAGTAATACCTCATTTGGGCACACTCACCGAGACTTCCATCATGATGATTAACCACATGAACACTCCGTGACCTGAACGATAAGACTGTTAATGCTAAAAATAGAGGCTCTTGGCATTGAAAGTCCTAAAGGTGAGTGTACGCAGGATGCATCGACGATGTGCAATGTGCATACGAGTCGTCGCAGGCGGTCGCCTGTTGAAGTTACCTGGGCCTGTTATCTTCCTCACTAATACTCTTGGACGCTAGTAGACGCTAGCTTGTTTTCAACCCAATGCCCCACGAAGAGAGCTCTCGGCCGGATTAGTTCGTTCATAAATTGTAGGAGAATCCAAGAGGAACGTATCTAGAAGGGATCGCGCGATGCCTGCCGGACTGCCCAGCTGACCTAATACAAGCCTCGGGACCGACGACCCTTAGCAAAATCTTGCATACCACTGGGCAGCCACTGGGTATTTCGATTATGTGGCGATCCTACTTGAAGAAATACAAAGAGCGTAAAGTCAACCATCTGCGAGCTGAAAGTCCAACAATAAAAACATCTCCATTCACTTCCCTATCCCATGTCCATTCACGGAAACCCGCCCAGCATCCTCCAAAACCATATCCGAACACTTCTCTGCCACAGCTACCGTCGCTGCAGCCAGATGAGTACTAAGAATCTCAGGAAATATGCTCGAATCCCCAATCCTCAAATTCTTCACGCCATAAACTCTCAATCGCTCATCCACAACCCCTCCATCATATTCCGGTGCCATTCGACACGTAGACGAGTAATGGTTAGTGCTTTGGCACTCGATGTCAGTGAAGGCGTCCAAATCCGCGTCCGCATCGCTTTTCGGAACATGTGAGTCGACGATGGAATATCCCTGAGTGGCTATCTCCTCCTTCATACGTAGCGCAAATCGCAACCCTTTCCTCATTATCTTCCGATCGTTCTCTGTACTGAAGTAATTCGGATCGATGTCGGGTGAATCAAAAGGGTCGCTAGATGCGAGACGGACTGTCCCAAGGGAGGTTGGACGTAGAGTGACGGTAAAGAACGAGAGTCCACCTTGGCGGTGCTTGGTCACATCCCCCCACGAAATCTACAATGTTCTTTCAGTTGAAGGCGTACGTGACGATGCAGTACTGTAATGAGACTCACGGGCATGACTTCGATATCCGGGCGATTCTCAGGCCGTGTTCCATCCATGCCTGATTTTGAATACGCTGACACGCGTAAATCCTCATCCAGTAATCGGGACTGGACAAAAACAGAGAGCTCAAGTACTGGCGAGAGCAAGAGTCCAATCCCAAAGATAATATACAGGAAGATCTCTTTGATAATAAGCCAAGGCCGTAGTTGAATCTTCGCGAGAGAATCCAGGAGAGGAACTTGGAACTGGACGGGTACAGAGAGATGATCTTGCTGTAGGTGATATCGACGTGAGCTTACATGTGCATACCTGCTGCTCGGAAACTATACCCACCAAGTGCGACCCCACACCAGGTAAATTCTTCATTACAGGAATTCCGTGCTGCTCAAGGTGTTTCTCTGGCCCGATTCCACTGAAACAAAATTATAGAGGTTAGAAGGAAAATGAATGAATGCAATGATTATATACATGCCTGAGAAGCATGAGATGCGGAGAGCCGATAGGACCAGCTGTCAGAATAACCTCCTTCTTCGCGCAAATGAACTGCGTAGGGCCAGTGGCATCGCTCTTCTGCACCCATACACCCTCGGCGATACATCCTTTCGAATGTTCGCTAACTTGTATGCGATGAACAACCGTATTGGTGCAAACGTGTAAACGATCCCTTCGTGATTTTCGAACTTGCTTGGGAAGGAATGCTGAGGAAGTCGCACTACGTTGCCCATAGGTATCGATGCTATAATGCATTTTGGCGCAGCCGTGCGAGGGTTGGTACGGCGAATTCGGGTCTTCGACGTAAGGCAGTCCAAGAGCTGAGGTTGCCTTGATAATGCTAAGTCCCAAAAATTAAGTGATGAGTATATATCAGCACAAGTCAACACATACTGCTCGGTATGTCTCCAATGCAAGTTACCATGGGATCTATGCGGCCATTCGCCTAGAAGCTCGGTCAGCATTTCATAGATAAATTGAGACTGAACGAAGCTTGCCTTCAGAGCCATGGTAGTCCTGCACATTTACGTTCCGGTCAAGATTTTGTTCGGATTTGACGAAGTAGGGCTGAAGACCATCATATTTCCATTCTTCTGCGGAACAAATTTGCTTCCAAGAATTGTATTCAGCAGGTAAGCCACGCGTGTATAGCGTTGCATTAATCTTGGAAGAGCCACCGAGAGTGTTTCCTCCTACAAGCTCGAGCCTGCGACCACCGAGATGAACTTGAGATGTGGATTTCCATACCCGCGACCTCGATCCGTCAGAAGCAAAGTGAGCGGAAAAGAGCGGGACTCTGGCCACCCAGCTATCTTCAAAGCCGCCACGTTCGACGAGTAGCACAGTAGTGTCCGCGTCTTGAGAGAGACGATTCGCAAGCACACAACCTGCAGTGCCTCCACCTTTGCCGCAACTGGTTAGAATTTTCCCACGAGAGACCGACTGCAGGAGACACACCGATGATAATGTAGTCGTACGTCTCCTTCAACCCCGATACTACGAGGCTAGGACCAGACAGCATTCGTACATCAAGATGTGGGATCAGAACTATGACTTTATTTGAGAAATGACACCGCAAAAAGCACTCTTTATACAGGGCGCTTGGGTACTTGGGCCAGTTCTAGGTTCCTCTGATCATCACTGAGAAGCAATGGGACCCATAGTGTCACCCACAAACACCATGGCGGCGTTTCTTTTGCTTGGGTCCTACTACAAGCAAAAGAAATAGTATCGGTCCAACATCAGGCATTCCAAAGGTAGCGAGAATTATAACGGGTCGGGTTGAATTTCAAGGTATTATTAATAATCTTACATGGAACTCCTCTTTCTTTCAACACGACTCCAGGCTTACCTTTTACAGCCTACGTTAACACTCTTATGGCAACGTTGAGTTATTGTTTTGTATCTTAATTCCCCTTTTTACATCCTAATTCACAGTCTCAACGTCCGCAATGTAATTCGCAGCAAAAACACACCCTCCGTAACTACCACCGCCGGTTTGAACCGTAGTCACTGGGACAGTACTAGTGATACCAGCGGTGAGACTCTGCAATTCACGGCCGCTGGGAACCCGTCTGGTACGCTTCAGGATAGCGATAATTCCCGGGGAATACGAGATACCTCTGGTACGTGTATATATGTAGGTGTATATGCACAGCGGTACCTTAAATTACATTTGGATTACACTCTAATTCCTGGAGACAGGCCGAAACAACCGAGAAGCACGAAATCAAGGGTGCGGTGTGATCGTATACGCTCCTAGACGCCGCCCAGTTATGTTTTTCTTGTTTTATTATGCTATTCTTCTCGCTACATATGGCGTAGTCGATACGGCTTCCTTGACTCAGATCTCGATTATGTACGTGCAATATTCATACATGTAAATGAACAACTATGAGGGTGCATTGGCTCGCAGTTCACAACTGTTGAGCTAAGGGCCACCTAGTCAGGATCTGATGAGGATTTAACAGATTTTTCGAGATTGATGCCACAAGTACCCCCCATCCTCCAAGTGCATCAACTTCAATCGAAGAGAGATGTGATTTTACCTACTTACTTTGGGATTGCTTGGAGCTTCGACATTCTATGCTTTGCGATTTTTCTTCAATAAATCCAAGAAGAATCATTTCAGATTGGGCATACTGACGACACGGTCATTTTGGTACATCGGATCGCTGGATTTCTTCATGTTTCAAGTGTATCCAGAGCGGGAAGACGAATGTTCTCTTTCCAAGATAATGAGCGTAGGTCAAAAAACACAGGAGCCGGCTCTGTTTCTCGAGTTGAATCTTCACCGCAGAACACAGTCATCGTCTTGAGAGGAATTACGGAGGGTGCGTACGTGCTCACTTCCTATGTATTGCGTGCGGCTAGTTGGAACATCACCGAGTCAGTTCATGGCTATGACTCTTTTTGCTGCAGCGACGAACACGGGAAATGCCTTCTGCTGGATATTAATATACCTAGAGGTCCACAAAGAATGGAAAGCTCGGGTCTCCTCTGAAGTCGAGACATTCAGATGTCTCTCTTGATGCCATGGATGAACAAACGTCCACACTAGATCTCGTCATTAACGAAACTATTCGTCTCATTTCTGATCGAACATTCATGCGAAGGAACATTGGGGATGATATTTTCGTGAGCCAGACACGTATTAAGCACGGAGCCTACCTCATGTTCCAAACTGGCGACCTTCACTTCAATTCCGACCTTTCTGACCCAAAGACCTTGTATCCTCTCCGTTTCACCCTAGAGGAAACGGAGAAAAGGAACAGAAAGGTATGAACTACCTCGGAAAACGGCGGCAATGCTTATG
The DNA here is from genome assembly GCA_003987895.1 of Neonothopanus nambi. Taxonomy (NCBI): domain Eukaryota; kingdom Fungi; phylum Basidiomycota; class Agaricomycetes; order Agaricales; family Omphalotaceae; genus Neonothopanus; species Neonothopanus nambi. The sequence goes on along the minus strand of RCHF01000480.1, from coordinate 44,813 downwards.
ATGAAAGCAATCATTGTCCTCTTGATGACCAAGTTCAATACTGAACTAGTCGACAAAGCAGGAAGTTGATATTCCGGAGGCTAAATCTGACAGACTGTTCAAAGTATGCCAGGCAAAAGAGAAGATATATCGGGAGATGCGAGACGGACGGCCTGTCAGACATAAAGAATAGCTATTTGTTACCTTCTAGCGCTTGGAAAAGTGATTAGAATTACTCACCTCTCCTGTGTGTAAATAATTGCAGTGTAAAGATGCATATGATGGATTTAAGCTCAGTGGGGATCGACTAAGTTGCCCTGTCGACCCGAGCCAGGTCAAGTCGTCGAATGAACCGCTTTGATAATCAGGGTTCCTCAACTGTGCTCTTCTCAGTGTGGGCTTTTCTGTATTTCTACTGGCGCCTTCCCTTAACCTTCCCTAAACCAACATGCCTGAACCACCCAAGCTCAGATTTGGAGAGAAACTCTCTATGAACTTCGTGCTTCTTCAGATTCGTGAGTGTACCATACGTTTGTGGTGAGTGCATGCACTTACCAAGAAATCTTAGCGTTCTTTCTTTTATATACTTCTCTGGTAGCCCGTTGGTCGAAAAAGAATGCCGGTCGGCCGATGAACAGAATCCTCTATGACAGTACGGCGCGTTTCGTGTTGCAGCACCTGTCTATTAGGCAACTGCAAGCTGTCTCTGGGACAACTGCAGCTGCATATGCCAAATGGGCGAAGCAGGCGCACGTCGAGCCAGTTATTGACGACTTGGGAAACGACTCGTTGCTCATGTGGGTTGGACCTAGACAAACGAAGCGCGTATTAATTTATTTCCACGGTAACTCTCCTCCTCTTCACCGAGTAATGGACGACTGACTGCTCTCGTAGGCGGTGGTTTCGTGGGTCCTCTTTCAGATTTTCAAGTTGAATTTTGGCATCGTGTTCAGCAATCACTCCTCGAAAAGCATGGAGGTCTGCAGCTTGGTGTGGCGGTGCTTCAATATTGTAAGTCTGACAGCGAGCAAGTGTATACGAGACACTCTCTAACTCTCAATGGGTATAGCCCTGAACCCGGAGAGCTTCCCGACGCAATTAAACCAAGCCGTCCTTGCAATCAAATTTATCTTGTCTGCTGGCGTCCCACCGTCTAGAATCTACTTTGCAGGCGATTCAGCAGGCGCCAACATGATCATCCAGCTTATGAGTCACCTTTTGCATCCATCAAATTCTGTCGTCGAATCATCCGATACAAAAGGATTCGCTGGAGCTTGCTTGGTGTCTCCCTGGCTGCTTGACGAGAGCAAGACAGAATCTGAGCGAAGAAACGACGGATATGACTTGACACCTTATAAATGTCTCGCGATGTGGAGAGACGCATATCTATCCCCGATTCCTGATTCTCAGCGGATCTTTGTTCAGCCTAACAATGCTTCCGAGAACTGGTTCAGTGGACTTGAAGATGTCGTCAAGCGTGTTCTCATCACAGTAGGAACTGGCGAAGTCCTACAAGACTCTGCTGTCCAATTCTCTGAGACGCTTAAAAAGTCCCATCCTAGCGTGGACGTAGACATTTTGGAAGGAGGCGTACACTGTGACCCGATTTTTGACGTCGGCGCCAAGTCAAAGGCCCCTCATCCAGTGGAACAGAAGGTTGTGAGTTGGTTTGCCGAAACCATTAACTTGGAGGAAGATTGAACGGACCTCGCCGGCTTTTACCTGCTTAATATGTTTTCACATTTTTCGGCGCCTCGCTGGCTTTTCCTACTTGATAAATTTTCACTTCTTTTAACGCTATCTCTTTTACTCGCCTTTCATCCAGTGATCAGTCCTGTCCTTAGCATACTTTGGAACGTGCCATTTGTCTAGAGTGAACCTCACAATCAGCAATCCCTTAAAGATTGCTATTGGTAGGCGTCAGGCTAACAGTTCATGCTTCTGTGAGTGAATTAGTCTGGCGTTAGTATCTATTCGTCAAATGACAGACCCCTCTTATTAGAAGGAATCTGTAACTGCCAATGGAGTTCGGGGACTGGGGACTGGAGAATAGACAAAGTGGATGTGCTTCAATAAGCGTATACCTCACACTCCTGTATTCGAGAAAGCACGCAGAGCAAATGCAAGTTGAGGAGAGCAGTAGGCTTCATCTTAACTAAATTGCAGAATTGATTCGGCAACGACGCTAGGTCGTACACAAAAATAATAAGGGTACGTTCTGTACACTGTATGTAGAATATTCCGTAAAACTCCAACCATAATGATATACCAAATACAACAGAGTTTCCAGGGAGGTGTCGTATATAAGTCATATAATCGTACAACCACGTATGTACAACTACAATGATGTCGCCTGTATTCGACGATTGAACCCTGATCAAACTATAGCATGGCCAAGGTTGAGATTTAATTGGCCATGATCAGAGTAAGGAAGCCTGCGAATAAGGCACCCTAGGTCACCTCGACTAAATCATCACATTTCTTAGGCAATCGTAGCAGTTTCATCATCGCTTTCAATTTCTGAGTTGACCACATGTCGTGTCGGGGCCGCTGCCGCCGTGTGTAGCATAGGCACAGACCTAGTCTGAGCGCCACCGCCAGGAGCAGTTTCAGGCATTCCGGGCGCTCTATGCCCCATTTGGCCTACAACCGCGTCTAAAGCTGCATGTTCCCCAGTCGACTCGTTGAAACCTCGGCTCCCCAACGAGTTCATTGAAGAGAAGAGAGATTCGGATGAGCCACCTTTTTCCCTGAGCACTATAGGGGGCCGATGGCCTGTCCCATGGAGCTCACGCCGTTGAGCCGCAACTTCGGCCGAAGATGCCTCTACTCCAGGAGCTGGGTAGGGGCTGTACGCTGGTGGGTTTAGGCGTGGCCTTGACGACACCTCAGAGGGGGTTTGCTCCAGGGCGTCAGTCTCACTTTGAGGTTCAGGACGATCATGCGGTGGTGCATTTGGCGAATCGTACATCATAGTGACCGCGGCTTTCCTCGGGGTTGCGGGGCGCGTTATTGGGCCTTGGGAAGACAAGCTAGGATTTAGGACGAAGGGCTGAATAACCTCCGAACGGTTCATATATTGTACACTAGGGGTTGGCGAGCCGTACCGCGTTGATGGGGCCGCTTGCGGCGGTGTCGTATATCCGGACACGGAATCATACATTGAGAATGCTTGGATGCTACCAGGTCCCGTGTGTATCGTTGAGCTGCCGACTGGCGGCGGAGTCGTCATTACGCTAACGGGGAAGTGACCGTTGTAGCTAGACAGAACGGGCTCCGACGGTTTCGTAAGGTCTGAAAAGGATCGCCCATGGCCAGTCTGGAACGTGTTGCCATCGATTTCTTGAGGTCCTTGGCGAGCTCTGTTCCTCCGTCGTAGAATATAGAACGCTGCAACAACCCCAATAGCTAGCACAGCAAGTCCTCCGATGACACCTCCAACAATGGCACCAACTGGGGTCTTCGATTTTGATGATGCGGAAGAGGATGCAGACGCGGATGAGGTTGGAGAACCACTGAGATCGGGATGACCTACCACAAGGTCGGTCAAAATTGTGAAAGCAAGATTGAGAGGAAGAACACAGTACCTTGATTTGAAATATTTTGAGCTTGAGTGACACTAAATATCTGATCCTGCCATGTAGTCGCTAGCCAGAGAATTAGTAAAAGCATAGTGCCAAGTAGGAACATTGCGTACGATCAATACTAGCATAGTATGGTATGGATGTGTTCCCCAGCGTGACGACATTAGAAGGATAATACCTATGCGTGGATATAATTAGTTACGAACTTGCGGCACAAGTCCAAATGACACATACGTAGTTGTAGACACGAAGGAACTGCAATTGGTGCTAAAGAAAGCCCAGCTGTAAAGACATTTAATATAGCACAGGTCATGAAGTGAAGTTAAGGCTACGAACGTTTGAATACTGGAGTCGAGTCCTTGACAAGCTGTACAAGCGCTGTAGAGGTTGTAAGCTGCCCAGGAACTGATCATGGGCGGTAAGAAATCGTCCTTTCCACGTGCCAAAACGCAACACACCATGAGCATTCATTCACAACCTGCCCGTTCTCTCCAGGAACATTGTAGTGATTCCCTTGGCTTAGTGCTGGTACATCGTAATCTTGGGGGAAAGGAGGTGTGAATTCCAAGGCAATTTTACAGATGGAACAACACTCACTCGACGTCCCGCATCCTCCAACTACTGCTGCAGCTACAATACAAGGAGAGAGTTGGGAGTCATTGTCAGCCCACTGAAAACCCGTTTGGCACGTTGCGTTGGATTGTGGCCCGCGAGCTTCCAGTAAATGGGACTCGGATAAATAAGGGAGAGCAGCGACGGTGACGATTAGTGAAAGATACATCGTCCAGCTTGGCGGGACCCGCTTCCGTATCCGCTCGTTCGACAAAAGTGACACCGGTAGTATGTACCCTGGAAGTGTGGGGGCAAGGGCCGCAAGCGAGAATGTCGGACGAGTTTTATAAAATACATCTACAGATCGCCTCGTGACAGAGTATAACCAGGTATAGAGTGACGCTCAAGCCTCACGCCCATCCCTGGGTTAAACATATCTTAGCACAGCGTCACGGATCAGCGGCCAGTCCGGTGAGGTGAAAGTGTCAAGGTACATACAGCGCCTGCACAGCGCTCACTACTTAGCGCTCACAGCAGACACAAGTGTGTCAGCATGCATAGCCGAAGATAAACTTCACCTGGGTGCTTCCAGCAAGGTCAACTTCATAATAAAAATACCTACTGCGAGGCGAGTTGCATCCCGTCGAAATTCCGGCACGAAACCTTACGAACCATGGAGAAAAACAGGTCGCAATATATCTAAGATCGAAAGAACCATTCTGTCTGTCATGCAAACCACGTTTACGACAGCTCACTCGGGCCTCGGCTAGACCCTCTCAAAAGTGGAATGTGGGTGAATCAAAGTCAATCCACATAGTCGGCTTACACCCGTGCACTATCCGAGCGCACAACTCAGACAGACATTGAGGCCTTGAGGCCTTAAGGACTTACACACTGCTATGTAACATTGTAAGTGTACGGTCATGGACGGTCATGGACAGATCATGATTCACCAACGCGATTCATAACCACTCACCTTTCCAGCTCTAGAAGTACTTCGGGTAGATGACATTTGCCGCCGGGCCAGTAGCGAATGAATAGTAATTTTAAAAAATCCTGTGATATCGCAGCCTATTATAGCTTTCCGGACGCAAAATAAGCGCGCAAGCTCGAAAAAGTTGATGAAGAAAATCAAATCTCAACATAGTTTTCGCATCGGCCTGAGCGGCTTCACAAGCTTCTACCTGGTTGGAGAATATGTAAAAATATACATGAGCCTGACAAGCTGATGGAAGCCTTGGAAGCCTAGTCAGCTGCCTCCAGAATCAATAGAAGAATGGAACATCGAGAATGGAGGGACCTGGCAAAAGAACCCAAAACTGCGAGCAAGTCACTGGAGCAAGTCCAGACCCTTCATATTACAAAACCGGTGGATCATTGTGTCACGACCGTGATGTCTTTCTGCACCGATGCTAACAGTTCAGTGACTGTCGGTGGTACAGTGTTCCGCCGCCTCTTCGACGCGTTGGCAGTCGACTCATCACTATCAGCTTCTTTCTCATCTCCATTCCCTCCATCGGCCTCCCTTTTCCGCTTCATAGCAAGGAAATGCAGATATGCCAGACTATGTCTCGGAGTAGGCCTACGAGCGACGTTGACCGGAGGCGAAGCGAACCACAAGACCTCATTTGTATCGGGATCTCTGTCAAAGTGCCGTGCTAGGACAATGAAGGGAAAGGGGAAAGCAGACTTCAGCATCAGAACCCCAGATTCATTATTAATTCAACCAATCAACTCACTAGTCTCAGGCGGCAACTTCTCAATTTGAGCATTCGTACCTAGCGCAGTACCTCCCGCGGCAGTTAACACGGACCTATCAACGCTGGGCTTGGAACTCGCCATAGTAGAGGATTGAGTGATAGTTCCGGTACCTCCCCCGCTGCCAATACCGTTGTAATTATACATCGGTTGTTGCAGCTGCAATGTGCCATAAGACGTCATCCCACCGCTATTACTGTTGATCCCAACACCGGCGGCTCCAGACCCCGCCGCCACGCTCCCAACATAGACGCCCTTGCTTTGGCCAGTATCTCCAGCCTTCCTCCTCCTCGACCCCTCACCAGCGCCAGCGCCAGCACCATCTACATCCCCTTGCTCCGCAACCTCAATAATTCCCCCAGGCCCAGTACCAACCCCTTTACCCTTTCCGCCCTTCCCAATAAAAGGACTAGGAAATCGACTCGGAAACACTGTCCTTTCAAATGGGTAAATCGGCATGAACTCCTCGCTCTTCCTCACTTCTTCCGGTATGCACGAGTTCCAATTCTTTATTCGCACGAACACCCGGTCCCGGTCGTTGTACCGCGAGTCGCAGACATAAAGCGGGAAACCTGGCCACCAGAATGGAGCGCGCGGTCGGCCGCGGATGTGTCGTGCGGTGAATTGGCATGCAATTTTTTCAATGATATCGGGAAGGGAATGGTCGGCGAAGTGACCTAGATAAAAAAAACGTTGAGTTATAAGTATTTGTGTTCTTGAAAGCAAAATGTCTTGAGCCGTACTGGTTTTAAAAACTTCGCCTTCCCAGAAAATTCGATTGGCGGGGTGGTATGTCTGTAGATGATGAGATCCTACATCAGGTAAAAGTTGGATCTGTATCAACTGCTTGCGTACCTGCTCAGGTCTGTAATACCATGACACCGTCACCCCTACTTGGCCCTTCTTCGACCTATATATGCGAACGATAGCATGGGAAGATGTTCAATGAAGGCAAAGACTGCATACTCACTCCTCCTCCGAAACCCAACATCTGAAAACCTGAGCAATTATAGGCCTACTTGGATCATCTGGATTGCTCAGATGCAGCCAATCGGCCAGCTTGACAGTCCATCCTTTATAATGCACTTCGTCCACAAATCTCCGGTCTCGAGTCAACACTCGGTGACTCGTAACGCCGGCGATACCCTCCTCTTGACCGTGCACGGGCTTGACGTTACCTGGCCCAGCTCGTATTGAAGCAAAGTTCGTCGTAGAGGAGTATGGTGGTCCCGGTGGTGGTGGGGGGTTGACGGAGGTGAGGGCTTGATATAAGCGCTGTCAGAAACAAGGTAAGATGAGATGGGATAGCAGACAATAGCGGTGGCATACTTGGAGAGTGAGGACACAACCGTAGGGCTCGCTTCCCGATTCATGCCATCTTCGAGCCTTTAGGAAGAGGAGAGCCATGTCTTTGTCAAAGGATTTTGGATTAGAGTATTCTTGTGCGCGGATGCGGCCCTATTTCAAATAGAGTAAGGTGCTTGTGAATTATGGAACAACGCAAAGCGACGCTTGCCTCGATGATCTTCAATGAAATCGGTGTCTAAGAGTGATGGTGAGTGAAGCTACATGCGCACAGAGTAAGATAACCGCACTGAGGATGGAGATGTGGGACCCTCTAAAACATCTGGAACAGACTCGAGGGCGGCGGCAAGGCGATTGCCTCTATATATGTGATAAATATTAGGAGACGTCTCAATATGATAGACGATAGATGACGCACATAACATTCTTATAGCTTTTTACTGTATGCACGATGTCCGCATATAGCGTCTTTTAAAAAAGACGAAGTCAGCAACAACAGAGGAAAAACTTCACAACATCCTCACCTCATTACCATGCTCCATCCATCCCTCCTCACCAAACCCAGGCCACCTAGGCAAACTCTTCTCAAGCTGCTTGACAATCTCCTCGCTCTCCGCATCCCTTTCCATCTCTCCTGATCCTGCTGCACCATCGTAACCTTGTCCATAGCTTTGGAAACCCTGTCCTTCAGGTTCGGACATTATATCAATTTCCGCCTCCGGAGTGAGCTGGCGGTTGACGGCTACAGTAGTAACTGGAGCGTGTTTAGTCGTTGAATTTAGGTTTGAGGTGCCTGCTAGTGGTGCAGGAGTCGGAGGTGTAGGTTGGGTTGATCGTGCAGGTGTAAGTGCAGGTTGAAAAGAAGAGGCTGCAGGTAGTGCGGCAGGAGTACCAATAGGAACTGAGGGTTTTGACGATGACGATGACGAATTCGCTTCAAGAGACTTGTGTAGTTTTTGTGCAGAGGATGGTGGTGGTGAAAGGGAGCGTGGCTGAGGCAGAATTGCTTGCCTGCTCCTCCATTCCTTTTCCAATAACGTCTGAAAGGAGTTATGAATATATCCAAGACACAGTGAATGAATTGAGACTCACTTTGAGCACTTCTGCATCTTTCACAATCTGACTATCCGGCTCATTATAGAATATCGCGTTCCAAAACACCAAAGACAAGTCTGTGAACACGTCCAAGGCGCTCTTGTACCGATTCTTCTCTAAAGAGTCGCGTACTTGATTGATGGAACGAGGCTCTGGGATAATCTACGGCACACATAACCGAAGACGATCGTTGAAATGTCAATTACATGCAATTTTCATACAGAAAAACAAAACACGACAACCTCGAAGTACTCTGGCCAATCATTCCTGTCAACCAACACCATAAACATCCCGCTCAGATGCCGCTTTCGTGCTCCAGTTGTGGTAGTGAGAACATTGATGATATGTTCAATGGCATTTTTCTGGACAACCGATAAGGGCATTGTTGTTCGGGCAAATGATTAAAGCTTGCTGAATACGCCCTGTAATTTTAGGGGCGTTGAGACGATGTTGAGAACAGTAAACGTTCAAAGTCAACTTCAACAGGCGCGCGAGCGAATTCGTCGGGATACTATGGCAACAGGGACTGGACAGCTTGGTTTCGGAGCCTTGCCGGGCTGGCCATCACTCCTGCCATGCTTACGGAGTGAGGACCCGGAACACCAGCTCACGTGGTTCTTGCTAGTGAGTCCAAAAAAGGAACTTGAGAGCAGGGGCTGGCCTGGACTTCCAAATCCGTCAACTTTAGACGGCGACCTGTTGAACCCTCTCTCTCAAGTCTCAATAATCACACTGTACTTATGTCCAAGCTAAAAGCTAATATATTCATAAAACTCAAAGCTACTGGCAAGATAATAACTAGTCTATTGGTACGTCTGTGCAATCTTCTGGTCAGAGGGTGCAGAGAATGTCGGCTTCCTTAATGCTCTCAAAAGGCATAGGATTAAAGAACTTGCAAAAGCGATTGTTGCAATCATGATGGTGCTCCAAGCCAGTGAAGCCTTCAGGGACATTTCCATCAGCAAAGACCTTGCCTAATTTACTGTTACGGAGAAGATGTCAGTCAGTGAAGAATGAAAGAATAGAATCTCACAGACGGGTTCGTCATTATCTGGCAGTCGGTGAGCATAGAGTCTCCTCCTTTCATGAAACATTATGACTCAGTAAATTCATAAAGGATGCCACTGGACTCACCTTGATAGTCAGCAACAAATGCAAGCTGTTCTGTTTTCCAGTACATGACGTGTTGAGTGAAACGCAGAAAGTCTGCTCTCGTAGAGTCCTCCTTGTTGTCAAAGGCGAAAAAGCAATAGGGCATGTTGGTCATGTACTTTCTGAAGGGACCATCATCCGCTGCAGTGATATCCTCTTCAAGCAAAAATAGCCTGGGCTTCGAGGAACCCGCCACCTGCTCCACCGCAATCGCAGCCTCGACGAAGCGAAATTGAGGCACCTCAATGAAGTCCTCTAAACTCTGCTGGGGATTCTTCGACGCCATGTAAGCATAAACAAGGTTTAAAAGAGCTTGTCCCCACTGATGGCTTTTCAGTTCCATTGTGAGAATATGATATTGACGAGTGGTGTCAAAGGCTATATTGTGAGTGCGCATCTGGAATTCTTTGCCATGAGACTGAAGAGTAGTCGTTGCTGCGCCAGCCTGAGGAGCAGTACTGGCCTGAGGGGCAGTGGGAGTGGTAGGGGCTGTTGGTGCGTGATCAATGTCTTTTGAGACAACGGGTTTCACTTTAACAACATTTTTCTTGTAGTACGCCTGTTTTACGGCAACCTCTCGGCGTTGAAAAACTGGCGGGTCGCAATAACCAAAATGAGTCATCTTGAACTCTCCAACGCTACTGCGTTTAGGGTCCAGGTCAACGAAAAGAGTTGTGGATCCGGAGTCGGTCACATATTCCAACCAGTCAGCCCCTGCTTTTCTCAGCTGAATAAGCTGAGAGATGGTGAGGTCCTTCGCCTTGTAAACTCTCACAGCGATTGCTGACTGGTTCACTGATGCAACATTTATTAGGAACTAAATCGTATGAATCATTTATTGAAGACTTACAAATTGGAACATATTTGTCGTTGGATATTTTCTCTACTCTCAAAGCAGAGGCAAGCTCTCGTCTATCTGGTGAAGTATAGAGCCTGGCACCACTGTCTTGACGCATCTTTTTGATAGAACGTGGAGGTGTGGTAGGGCTAAGAGGGCGTCTCAAACTGAAACTCTCTTCTCCCTCAGGTGAGGTTAGGCGACTTGCAGATATAAAAGAGCTTTCTTTCTTGCTCTCGAAAGAAATCATCGTGGCACCCTTCTCGCTTTCTTCTCCCCCTTCCCTCATGGCTAGATGGAATCGAACATCGTTCATGATGCGGTTGGGCACGTGAAGTCGTATGAGTGTTTTGTGATCTTTAACGAATGAAGGTAAGCCTCCCGCTTTCTTTGGCTCTCGATAGAATTCTTTTTTGATAGCATCGCAGTCTTCAAGAGGGCTTTTTAGAGTAAACTCTACCCAGTATTTGTCCATCATAGCTACGTCGTCAATGGATAATTCGTAGCCCTTCGAGAACTCATACCACATGGGCAAGACTGCTTCGAAGGCTTTTATCTTGAGCTGTGCAACGCCAATATTAATTGGAATATTATTCAAGACTTTGATGATCGCCTACTAGACTGTGAGTTCCTGTTGTTTCTGATACAAGATAAATCTCACCCCAATAACCACAGGCGTTACTTTCTTTTCAGGAAGCTCCACCATTCTAACTTCAACCAGCACCATCTTGTCAACATCTGTTGCATAAGCCATTCCAGCCATGTGAGCTCTACTTGGCTCGTAGTTAAGATGGCTGACAGTATAGCCATGACCAGTGCCATTAAGAGTTGAAAGCTGAGAAGACGCTGGAAGTGGAGATGGCATGACTGTCGCTCTTCCTGGAAGGCCTACTCTGATATTTGATCCAGAAGGGTGGAAACCATAGGACGATAAACCATAGGAAGATGGACTATAAGAAGATGGACCATAGGAAGATGTACCATAGGACATTGCTGGTACAACAACAGATTTGGTGGAAATATGTCCTGCTGAGCCTGGCGTCATGTTGGGTACAACCATTCTGCCACTATTCGTTTGAACATGCATTTGAGGCATATGCATTTGCGTCTGAGGTGGTCCTAGCTGAGAAGCTGGAGCGAGGGATCCTACACGAGCCTCAGGATAAGAGGGTTCTTGCAAAGTGATAAGTCAGGCGTTTCAGATACATTCAATTGTTTCAAAAACTTACGACCTCTCTGCCCTCTAGCATTTTCTTTTCTGATACTTTCCATTTCTTCTTGAGCGATAGGTGCTAATAACTATGAGTAATGTCTCTTTACAAATAAATTTTACTCTTACCTAATTCTTCTTCTTCAGCTGGGCGTCTTCTAGTGGTGCCTTTTGCTCTATAATGCTGAATACAATTATAGCACAATCGACGTCCAGGACCACCATTGGTTCCATGCATATATTCAAGCACAGTCCCAGGCGGATATGCTTTTCCACAGGAGGGTCTTTCACAGACGACAGGATAGGCCTTGTTTTGTTCAGTAAACTCGGCCTCTAGATGATCTGCTGGTATATTCTGCACCGACTCTGAAGTAGAATCAGGTTTTTTGAGATTTTGTTGCTGCAGATTTGTTACGTCGGACATATTGTTGAAGATGTAGAGATGAAAAAAGGAGTAATCCTTAGAAACGGCGATACTGGCTTAATAATAGACAAAAAATCAAATTATAGATTGCCAATCTTATCATAATTACTCGTTCTCATTCTCATTCTCTGTCTCATCCTCTGTCCAAGCACCAAATTCCCGTGGATCCTCTTCCTCTTCCTCCTCCTCCTCTTCTTCCTCCTCTGCATATTTCTGACTACCTCTACCTAGATCTACGCCTCCAATATAATGACAACCACCAGCTACGATCTCTCCTCCTTCTCTCAATTCCTGCAAGTTAGGAAGTAAAGGCATTTCATATGAGAAATGATCATCAGCTCGTTGCAATATACATTGGAATTGCTCCGCCGTAGTATCAGGCAGTGATTGTAGATTCCGAAGAATAAGGAGATATATATCCCACATATTATCCAGAGTAATCGGCGGTGAGCCCAACGTAACATATATTGCATCTGCTTTCTGTAGAAAGTCAGAAGGTGCCAGTTGTAGAGCAGGGTCATCAGATGGTGAATATTTGGCCTCCATCTCGTCTAAGAGCTGATCTGGAACTCTGACCTAACATATTAATTGAATCAGGCTACGATAAGGATTAAAAGAGACTAATGATTACTAACCGTAAAGTCCTCACAATGGTAGAGATGCGGTTTGAGACATATGAAATCGGGAATACCTTGAGGTAAAACCTTGTGCTTGTCTGCTCGTCTTGGGCTTGAGTTATACCTCTGACTCCATAAATCTAGATGTTGCTGAATAAGAGGAATAGCAACATAGCGCAGAGTCAGCCTAAAGCACGACATTAGTTTTAAAGACCAAAATATTAAAACGCTACTCACTTTTCCAATGGATTATCTAAGTCAAAAATACCATTAATAAGACCTTTATCCAACTCTTGCTCAATACCAGGAAAGAGAGCTCGTCTTGCTTGAGACCATAGTGCTTCAGGTTTGACGTTTTGCTTATGGCTTTTCCAGCGATGCTGGCGAGTACCACAAAGAGCTGGATCTAGTCGGTGGCGTATCTCTGTATGACAATTTGCTGGTCCATAGTTTTCCGTTCCTGGATCGCTTTGAGTAACCAAGGACACGCCTTAAGAATACTTATGAGTGAGAATATGAGGTTCAAGAGAAATCTAGTAACGTACCTTTTCTTTGTCTCGCAGCATCAAGATAATACTTTGTTATAACTTTTGGATTCCGATTAGACCACCACACCCTAAGCCAAGCAATGCGACCAGGATAAGGGTCAAAACCAACGTGGAACCATAAACCAAATCGCTTTAGCTTATCATGCTGGTCCATAGTTAGCACATCCATGATTCCTGCACTCCAAAAGCGTTTTCTCCTGAATCGCTTATACTTTCTTTGCTTCACTTGATTAGGCTCAACAGCTCTAAAAAGGTCATTAAGAAGCTTTCTATGAGAAAACATTAGTATAAGAAACAGGGAGAGACAATTAAGACTCACTCAGGTACTTTCAATGAATATTCCTGACGAAGAAGTGTTACCATGGCTCTAGCACCCATGTTTGGAAATCGTTTTCGAATCTCTTTAAAATAAGGCATTACAGTGTCAAAAGACACTTGTTGTTGTCGGGTTCCCTTCAAGTTTAATCTATGGCGTATTCGTTGAACAGATTTTGCACTAGAAATAGCTAAAAATCAACGTTTACAAGCAGTTCAAAGTAAAAACCAACATACCTCAAACCATATACAGTACGGTCAAAGTGGTCCAATACATTGTCAGCAATCTTCTTGTCGTTGAAGCCAAGTCTCCAATAATAGTCAATCCAACTTTCGAACTCTTCTTGAGGCTGTGCTATACTGGACGTTAGCAAAGTTATAAAGAATTATATAGAAATATTCACGTAGAGGTAGATGCTGATTTTGTCTAGGCTTCTTTCCAATAGAGCTGTTTGTATCCTGAATCTTGCGCTTTCGAGTTGTCATAGTAGAAAAATAACATAGATATGCTTATATAAGCAGTCACAAATATTCTATCTACTTCACGTACATATTGCTATCCCAGCCATTTCCATCTTTTTGATATCTTCTTCCACAATCATCAGAGTGTATGACAATTGAAGCTCTAAAGCCACGATATGCAAGATTGAAATGTGTGATTCTCTTAGAAAGCAGAGAAACTACATCACCGTGACCTGTCTCCAGTACAAGCTTCGCCTCTGCCAGACAAAGCTCCCCACCTTTATGTTCTCCAACCACCACCACAATACAGGCACCATCCATATCACCACCATCACGGTGTGGGTCAGTCTGGACATTGAGGTTAATGACCAAGCTGCCAAAGGGATGGACAGGACTGCACGAGTTAAGGGGATTGATCGCGACTGTAATCTGAACATCTTTGAACAGGTCAGACAGATGAGCTAGACGAGTTTGTACAACCCATTTGAGCACAGGCTCTAAAGCAATGCATAATTGGCTATACTCTCTTGGATTATCCCGCATATCCTCTCCCTCACGCGTAAATAGTTGGTAATGATTTGTCTTTTTACCAGATGCATTGCGGAGGTAATCTGGATGAACATTGGTGGGTGCATCCTTGCCCTACAGTGAAGAGCAGATGTAAGATATTAATTATTTATGAAATAGACAGCACTCACGCTAGTCCCATAACGGGAGAAGTAGGTAAAATGAAGAACAGGGAAAGATGGAATTGCCTTTTTAAATGTATCTTTATACTCTAACTTGGCCTGGAAACCATCAAGAGCAAGAGAGAGCACATCTGTGAGGTTCTTCTTGAGCTCTGAAGGCATAGTGCCATCAACACTGCATAGTAGGCCACCGTCAACACCATTGATCTGAAGTTCTTTCCTAGAATCAAAGATTAGACAGATTCTTGAAAGAAGTGTAAATGCTCACCCCTTAATAAGGGATTGTGGCAATTTCAACCATTTCGCCTGTCCTACTAGCTCACCACTTATATTGATACGCTGTTGCATCTAAACAATAATTGGATCCAATAAAAATTATAATCAAGAGAAAACTCACGTCAGTTGCAAAATCTTGTAAAGTCGTAGGAGTCTTAGCCGCTGCAGCCTGCTTACGAGCATTCTGTGCCCACTTCAGTCTAGCATTCTCAGTCCTTGATCGCCAGGGAAGATTAGGGTACTTTTTGATATCAAAGGGTGTCGGAAGAATAAAATAGTTTTCTCCGATTGGGTGCCATGCATTCATGGCCAGAACAAGTGATTGTATGGGCCCAGATGAAGAGTCTACTACAGATTGTTGTAGCTGCAGCTCCCGCTCCTCTTCAGAGTCAGATACAGGAGAGGGAATATCGGACACCTCGGATACACCACTCAGATGGATTGCATTAGCTTTGTCCAGCAACACCAGGTCATCTAGCGTATCAGTGGGTGGAAATACAGAATTCCATACTGGATCTCGGGGAAGTAAGGTAGGCCAGCTATATGAGCTCTAATCAAAAATTATAAGAGTAGCAAAGAAGGGCAATAACATACTGTTGAGTAAAAGAGTCGAAATAATGATCAGAGATGCGAAGATCTCTACAGTCAAATGATGAGGGGAGGCCCAGTGAATTACGTACTTGCTGAGAGTAGAAAGTGGGCAGAACTAGTGGAAGCTCCCTACCTAGCTCTGCAAGTGCATGTAGCAAATTCGAGCAAATCAGATTGCTACTTCCTGTTATAAAGAATTAGATAAAGCTGAAAGGCAAGCAATAAACATACGTTCAGTGTGATCAGGCCATACATTGGGGCTACGCATTAATTTGCAAAAAGTATCAAGACCACTAGCGCTGATTTGTCGAAGGCAATGATCCCTGAGATTATTGGCTGCAACAAGCACTAGAATATATAAAGAGCCTGCAAAAATATGTGCGATCAATAATGGAAGAGAAGCCAACTAAACAGATTTACGCACCTCCTGCAGCCAAACGGGCCCAACGACTTCCATTCGCCACCCACTTTCCAACCTGTTCTTCTGAAAATTGGGGATTCTTTTTCACAAAAGTGTCTCGGACTTGCTTGACTACATGGCGAGTTGAGCTGGAATGGCCCCGCTGGCTTTCGATTAGGCTAATTTGCAGTGAGATTGGATCAACAAAAAGCTAATATATATAACTCACCTATTGTATTTAGCCGTGAAGAACAGTTCGTTTAAAATCGTCTGGAACTTGGCGTTGAGTTCCGTGTTCTCTGACAATTGACATCTATGCGCTAGATTGACCAAAGAATTCGTTGCAAGTACTGTAAGCTCTTCATTCCACTCTTCTCCCAAAAGCATTTGTTTCAATGGCGTAACCCATCCCGAAATTGAGACTACTAGAGAACCAGAGGCTAGTTTTAATACAAGATTCTCTGCCTGTGTCAAAGGCTCAGATGAAGGAGCACATGGGGTGTCTGCAATATCGAAACGCATAGGCTCATCCTGTTCTGATTCATGTTCAATCCTATTTGACCTTGAAATGTGCTGCCGTGCAGGTGCCTTTTTACGCCGTTTTTTCGTCTTATCACCTTTACGTTTGCACTTGCGTCTGGCAGGAGCATTCAGCACATTAATACCAGCTGGAGCTAGAAAGTGAAGAAGTTAGTTCAATCAGTAAATACAAAGAGTGGAACACATACGTCTGGAACCTGAACTGTCTTCACTCCCTTCAGAGCTCAAATTGAGCATTCGTTTTCTCTGAGATGATATGTGAGCAAAAGAAGAATATTAGTCAACAGATAGTAGAAGCTCACCTTCAGCTCAGTTTGCTTATGTCCTGCTCCTCCTCCTCCTCCTCCTCCTCTTCCTCTTCCTCCTCCTCCTCTTCCTCCTCCCCCTCCCCATCCTTCATCTGCCCCTCCTCCTCCTCCTCGTCATCATAGTCCTCATAGAGTCCGTGCGCATCTCCAAGGGAGCTTTCATACTCCCCTTCATCAGCATCATATCCATCGTATCCACTTGCACAACTCTGAATGATAATGAGTATATGTACTCTCCATGTCTGAAGATAGAACTTACAGCGTCATAGAATACTTGGTCAGGCCCCTAAGTCAATTGTGAGTCAAGGACCACGCTAGTACAAGTTAAAAAGCTAACCTCTATTCTTGATTTGCCAATGATTTTTTGAGGCGAAGGAGATGGTGTCAAATATGTATTATATGCAGCTGGACTGCATTCAAGAAACCGCGAAGTCCGTTGAAGTAGGCTTTCTTCTTCTGTTGATCTATGGGGAAGTCTCTGCAAGGTTCTTTGCAGAATGCGAGCTTCTTCAGAACTCAAGAGCAGGTGCTTATTGAAGGACATGGTGGTATCCAGTGGAGGAAGAAGTGGGAAGCTAATAGATTGTATTGGTGGTCTACAACACGCATGACACGCGCAACACGAACGACACGCGCAACACGAACGACACGCGCAACACAAACGACACGCGCAACACTTAATGTTCATGTTGACGGATTAGGAAGTCCGGTCCAGCCCCTGCTTCCGAGTTCCTTTTTGGGACCTACTAACATCCGAAAGCACGTAAATCGGTGTTCCGGGTCCTCACTCCGTGAGCGTGGCAGGACTGATGGCCAGCCCGGCAAACCAAGCTGTCCAGTCCCTGTTGCCATAGGATACGGGCGCCAAAGCACGAGGCTGGGCGCTTATATATTCAAACTCTTGTCCTTCCTCCAATTCGAGCCATATTCTCCTTTTCATGCCCACAACGTTGATTGCACGCTGAAAACGATACCGGGTGAAGGAGAATTCCAGACAGAACAATTACTCGAGCTAGGTGCATTGGTGGTGACTATCATGACACTGAAAGAGGGCTGGCGAATGTATACCCTTTTGGCCGAACGATTCTCACTTTGCTTCATATACCCATCCCAAGTCTCGACATAACGCGAGCGACCACGACCTTCAATTTTTCAAAACTTAAAGCCTAAAATACTGCTAGCAGGAAACTATTCGGACTTGGATGGAAACCACGATGCCGCTTCACATTCTCCTCCGCTCTCTTCATTCAACACTATCAGCGAAACACATACAACTCAATACAGCGGACGACAGAAATCCAAGTTGCAAGGGCTGATTGAAAACCTGTCAAGACTAGTTCAATCTTTCAATCTCCCTTGCAGGAGACAAAACCGTTCTTTCCGGGAGCATCGGTGTGCGTGACGACCCTCAAGAAAAATCTCAGTAGGTACTAGTAGTCTGAGCTTGCATTTCACTGTACTCACGCGCAGTATTTCCCAGAGCTAGTGAAGATGACACGGTCAGCGCCAGGTGAACCACCAGAGTATTCTCTGCCTTTCTTCAATGGGAACTAGTAGGGAATAGAGATAACATCGGAATCAGCATGTCGCAAAAAATACACAAGCAAAACGGCGGCAGCAAGACTGTACACAGGTCGCCACGACTGCCAGAGTATGGAACCTGCGCACCTCGAGATTATAGGTTGACCCAGGACAATGCAAAGTTAATTTCTCGTAATTCTTGAATTGATGCGGGTAGTTGTCTACCACAAAACACAAGCTGAGTACAGTTCGTCTACTAAAATACACAACTTACTGATCGGCGTATTGATATGATTGAAACCTGCATGCACTGCCGCCATGACTTTCGTGACGTTATACACGGGAGCGGTCGTGGAAGTTCCGCAGGTAACGAGCCCTGCTGGCCATGCAGGACTGTCGGTGTCGGAGCTGCAGTCCGAGTCAGGAGATGCGACTGGAGAAGCTACGGCCCATAGAGAGAGCAAAGGGATGATGGCAGAGAATGTAATCAAAGACAGGTGCATGCTGAGCGCTGATCTTTGACTAGACTGCTGTAAGTATGGATGGAGCTCAAGGAGACTCTGGAGGAAGTAGATGTGGTGAGGGCGCTTTATTTATCTTCTCAACGGTACATCAGGTGGGCAATGATTCTGTCGTCCAAGCTTTCGAGCTAAAACATCGTTCGGTTCACAAACAGAGTTCTTTTACGCGCCTGCTGCGGGATTTAGCTAAAGGGTATGAGCAATCGACCGATTCTAGTGGGTTACATACAAAGCTACTAAGTACACGTTCTTACTACAAATAAACCGTGCTATTCTTTCTCGTTCTTGTCCACAAGCGAAGAGGTCGTTTGGGCCTCCGCCATCGCATCACCTTCGTCTTCTACAGTCACTACTGGTCCTTTGAACCAATGAATCCCGCCATATACAGGGAAAAAGTAATACAGGGTAGCCAGTGCGATAACTCCCCCAATAACAAGCACGGTATAGTTCATAGTGGATGGTGATACTGCTGGCTCGGACGGGAAGAGTAAAATAACACACATAAGCAACATAAATGAGACGGCAACAGCCGAGACAGGCAGACTCTGAAAAAAAGGTGGTCGAGTGAACAATTAGGTACCGATTCCAACGATCTGTGAGTTGCCAAGATCCGACTCACGAAAACTCCCAGATTAAACGGTCCGTAACGAAAACTGTGGAATGCTCCAGTCCATCTCGCGATTATAACGGTGGCGTAGCAGATGTACTGCCCGACAACTCCTAACGAGAAGATTGCACCACTGGCGGCTGGACCAGCGAGAGCGATTAGCCCCAGTAGAATTGCGCAGAATGCAGCAGCCCAGACGCAGCGAGTAGGAATTGACTTGGTAGGGTTGACATAGTATAAGAATTTCGAGAAAGGCAGAGCACCTTGGTTCACAGAGTTTCAGTTGTGTAGCCTGTGCACGTTTTACGCAAGTTCTATCTTAGCACCCACCATCTCTACTGAAGGCGAACATTTGCCTCGAGGACGCAGTGAGCTAAGAGATCATCAAATTCAATCATAGTATAGGGGTCAATTGGGAAAGGAGATAATGCACTCACTCCGCTTGTTCCCATCATGAATCTACAGTTTTTGAGTAAGTAACGTTTTCAGCACTTAGAGATACTGGTAGAGACATACTGAGTCAGAATGAGGAAAGACCATAGGCCTAAGGTCCCTCTTTTTCCTAGGCTATTGAAGAAAATCTGGGAACCACTCGTATGGTCAGAAGGTTGAAAATGATACTACATGACGCATCACTTACCGTGGCTAACGGTTGCCCAATAGGATTACTCAGAATACTATCTACATCTGTTCCCATGTTAAATGCGAGAGCAATGTTGATGCCTGAGAGGAGCGGTTCGTCAGTATATGCATGACCACTTCCAACTTACTTACCCCATCCCAATATGCACGATAGTGTGGCCGCAGACATGATGGCCCAAGGAATAGCGATATTGGCATTTCTCGCTTCCTCACTAATATGCACGGTAGAGTCAAAACCGCCTGCCAGGGAAAGACAATATGATGTTAGCCTTCAATTTGACTTATTTCCATATAAGAGAACGCACCAACAACCCAAAGAGGCGCAAGAAAACCAAGGATGAAAGCGAACCCGTTGGGCCAGACGGACACTAGAGCCCAAGCAGGTATGACCGCGTCAAAGAACATCGAATGATCATCATGATGGATGACGTACAGTTTTCGAAGTCTCCAAATACATAGGCGGCGTCATTTCTGAAATCTGTAGGAGTGTTCGCAGGAATACCGATGATGACTGCTAGACATAGTCTAGGCGTTGAATAAGCATGTTGTTTGGCCATTACATAGTCTCAAATTCGATAGATAGCGGTGCAGGTACTTACGCGATGTTCACAGTAATGAACAGCAATTGAAGCTTCGCAATGATCTTCGTCGCAAGACTGCAGATGCACGCATGGGCGACTAAAAGGGCGGTAAAAACTCCGCTGGAGGCAGTTCATCTAGTAAACGTGACAGTAGAGAAAGAGGGTACACCAGACTCACAAGATTTGAAAGACAGTAGGCTGGAAAGTCATATCAGTACCAATGCTGACGGCGGCCATGATTTGAACCGCGCATCCCCAGTCTATGCCCTGTGCAACACCGATTGAATTCTGCACGGAGTGAGAACACAAGCCACTTACGCATACTCCGCTGACGTAGGCTACTGTGTTCACATCTGCGGGACACAGTTTGAGCACCAGATCATGATCAATATCATACTGGTAAGGCTGACGCCTGAAGCCTTACATCCGATAATCCAGCACATGAAGTTACGATATCTGGGGGACGAGAATTTGAAAGTCCAATAGTACACTCCCCCAGCCGTGGGTGCAGCAGAACCCAGCTCGGACATCGCAAGGCCAATGAACACCAAGAAGACCGAGCATACAGCCCAACCCCATACCATAGTCACGGCCCCCCCATAAGGTATCGAATACACTAAGACAGACCTGGCCGTTTGATGACATTGTAAGTGGTGAAGGATAAGTGCTAACTCAAAAGTGCTAACTCAAAAGTGATAGTACTCACGCGATAGAAGGTAAGACACCAATGATAGAGAATCCTAAACCAAAAAGCTCCAGGACCCCAAAGTCACGCTTAAATTCCTGCTTATAGCCAAGCTGAGCTAGCAAAATTTCGTCTTTGGTTAAATGGGAGTTTGCTTCGAGCTCCTTCGTAGTACCAGGCATGGTGAAAGGGGGTTTTGTCTTCAGATAAGCTCCGTCATTCAGCTTTATGATACGGCGGGATTTGAGCGAGGATAATAATATGCTATCATCGGTCACATTCTTTTTTCATGAAGCTTCTGGGAATTTTGGAAGCCTTACGGAAGAACGAGTGCATGGCGCGCTATTTATCGATAAGTCAAGAGACCTGACATTCGCATCTGGTGTGTGGAACAATACACAAGGCACATCGTTCGACATAGGTGTATGGTCTTTCCTATGATCACTTTAGGAATGTCCGAGTCAGTTTAATATGGATACGGAGTCTCGCTTAACAATACCTACAAAGCCGTTCCTGGGGCCAGATGGAGACACTCACTCCACTGAAGCAGCAGTCTGAGCCAAATACCTGAACACCCGACAATAGCGCTTTCCCATAATCAAGCGTAACATACTTCAGTTATAAAGGATGTTTTCCATACTTTTTTACAGGGTGCTGGTTTCCTAAAGTCCACTGATTGTGTGGTTGATTTTCCGTCCGAAATAGGGACCAAAGTACCACATTTCTTGGAGTCTGATCCTGAAAGCATTTTGTTTGACAAAGTGGGTTAGCGAATATCGTGGCGGAGATTTCGGCGCACCCTCTGCAGGGGACGATGTGTCGCGGCAGAAGGTCGGGTAGGGTCCGCCCACCAGATGAAATAAGTCTTCCTGATATCTTGAGGCGTTTCTTCATAACTGATTAGCTTCACATTAGTACATGTAGATATTCCTTTGAGAGGAAATTACGATGTAATGTATAAGAGCGCCGTGGGAGAAACAATCGAGTGCCCGGATACAATACAATGTATTTGGACATGTATCCTTGAACGCGATTCTGTGCTCAATACGAAACATACAAGACCGGGTGAAGGGTGTTAAGGTACTTGATAATCAGAAAGGTCATTGGGACTGAAGCGTAACTCAAGTAGAGCTCACCTCGAACAATGATTTAGAGCGGTCCTGTCCGTATGAACATGCGATGACCCCAGGATGACCCATAGGACACTTGAAAGTAGTGGATCACTTACGTACCGAAAAATCACAATTTATATGTCGGGACCGAAAGCTCTGCGATCGCATCCATCGTGTGGCCACGTATGTAGGACGTAAAGCCGTCGTTACATCGAGCGAAGAGTCGTCGGGTAGTCCATAATTGAAGGGAACTAGGCGCTAACTGGCGCTTCAGAATACGATACGCATCCAACGTCATCCTTCTAGTATGCATCTCCATTATCAGGACAAAAGCAGATTGTGTAGTGCGAACCCAAACCATTTCATTATCCAACGAATGGCGAGACATGTGAATCAGCCCATTTACAATACAAAGGCCGGATCATCCAAGCTCTGTATAACTCTCGTTGGTTCTAGCATATTGGCGATAATGTATCTGCCATCTGTGATGGATCAGCCACATTCCTGAGCGTATACGGAAGAAACAGACGACTTACTAGGCATATCATTCTGTTCCGCTCTCCATACAGCTTCTTCATTGTCCTTTGCTACTCCAGTCACTACGTGTCGTTTGACTAATCGTCGCTGGGCTTCCTCAATGTCCACCTGGAGGTACCAGCGCTTGTCTAATAGAAGACCCGCTTCTCCCCAGGAATCTACAGATAGCGCGGTATATAGACCTTCAATAATAACGATTCGATGATACGGATGAATTGAAACAGCATTAGGTGTAGGATCTTTGAGTGCATGGTCGAAGGAGGGTGCAGTAATTACAGGCGTTGTAGACGTCACATATTCACGTAAAGAGCGAACGAATTGAAGGTATGCTGGCCCATCAAACGTCCAATGAATACCGCGTCTGTCTCGAGCAAGCTTTGGGTCAGGCATCTGGTCTAGTTGAGCACGGGTAAGATGCCATCCGTCCAGGCCAACAAGAATAGCTCTTGCGGGAATGGATTCATCGTTCTGAGTAGATTGCAGTATTTCATCGGTATATTGAAAGAGAAGATCTGAGAAAGATGATTTTCCGGAGGCTGGAATTCCAAATATACCGACGAGGAGGCGAGAAGAGAGCGGTTTCCTGCACAAAATACACTACTGTTGAGCATCATGGAATTAGCGCCTATACATCGTTCGTAATCGTACTTTGCCAGCTGCTCGACAAGTACGGGAGCAAGCTCTCTGGCCTGCCTATCCATGTCTCCTCGAGCTCAAGGACGATCAGAAAGTGGGGTGTATAGGAGTCGATCTGCCGCGATGGAGGAGGATGGAGGGTACGACTAACGTGGCGATACCGAGGATAATAATAGACGCTCTATGCAGAGTTGTTACTTTGTCGCTGCTTTCTTGTTGACCGCCACGACGACGACGACAGCAACAAATCTCACTATGGCAGACCAGTCAAGTACAGGGAAAGTGCTCAAGCGGTCCGTGGTAATCTTACGAATACATGGAGAATGTCTTGTTGACAACGGTAACGATGTAGCGCAGACCCTTCCACCATCCAGGACAAGTTCTTAGTAGGATATCAAGGATGGCGAGTATTGCAACTCATTCAATTGTATTCTTTGTCGCTGACTTTGGCTGCGCTATTGTCCAGGTTCACTTGTGCGGGCGACGGCGAACCTATTGATCCAGGTATCACCCTACTTTGAGTCTTAGGAGTGAAGCAAATCGCTCACCATCTCCACAAGGTCATCACGGATGGCTGCACTGGTGCAACTTCCCTATACCCGATGGTGGCAAACCTAACATGGATCTATGGCCAGACGTCTCTGAGTACTTGCCTTCAGAGCTCTATCCAGTACCTGGCCTCAAGTTCAAGTCAGGAGAACCAGCTACACTGTTTTCTTCTCGTAATCCAAGGACGGTGCAGAGGTGTGTACTAATCGAATATAGTGTATCTGCCTCCTACTCACAGCTGGTTTCAGACATTTCCATTGGATGGCGCGACACGGCGTGGACGGTGTATTTCTGCAACGATTTCTTGGAGTATGTGACATCGAAAGGAGAAGTAAGGGTGCCTATCGTCTCCGCGACGAGATCGGCGACCGTGTGAGAGAAGCTGCTGAAAAGGAGGGGCGAGTCTATGCTATTATGTGCGTTGTGCTGTAGTCGTGTAAAAACCACCTACTGACGGACTTTCAGGTATGATTTCTCTGGGGTCGAACCCGATCGCATTCTCCCAATTCTCCAAAGAGATTGGATGCATCTTATTCGTAACAAAGGCGTACTGGATAGTCCGAACTATCTCAGGGAAAGGGGGATGCCTGTCATCGCATTATGGGGTAGGCTTCATCGGTATCACAATGCCGCCTTCTAAGGTCTGTCTGTATCCAGGTCTTGGATTCGATAAGAGAAACCATACCCCCGAGCTTGTAAGAGACATCGCGCGTTATGTCCGCAGTGTCACACCTGGTGGCGCTTATATCATGGCCGGTATGTTTTTATTTAAGATTCTCTTTTCGATATTCTCAGGGTCTGAGAATGTCAGGTACCGCAACTTATTGGCGTACCGCCACAGGCGATGCGGATCGCAATCCTACTTTCCTGGATGTGTGGCTGAATGAGTTTGATGCAATCTCCCCGTGGATGGTAGGGAGACTGAAGCATGAAGAAGACGTGGATCGATTTGCGGACCAACAAATGAAGCTTGATATTGAACTATTGAAGAAAAGTCATGAGGAGGGGAAGAGGAAGATCGATTATATCCCTGTGATATATCCAGGCTTTTCTGTAAGCTGTTGTACTTCTGTGGGTGCAAGAGGGAAATCTTAATTAGTCATCCACAGGGCCTGAACCTGAGCGGTGGAGAATGGGGTTTGAACATGATCAAGCGGAACGGTGGCAAATTCATGTGGCAGCAAGTTTTCAATGCCAAACGCCTTGGTGTGAGGATCATGTATGGGTACGCTGACCACTTTTCAAGCTATACAATGTGTTGATTCTAATTCATCCGTACATTAGTGCAATGTGGGACGAGTGAGCTATCCATCATTCTATCATCAATCCTTCCCGCAGTCTTAACCGCGAACCGCTAGATATGACGAAGGGACAGCTCTCATGCCTGTTGTTGAGAAGACGCGAATGTTGCCTGAACACGACAAGTTCCCTTTTCTAGCATTGGATACTGACGGTTATGATCTTCCCTCAGATTGGTATGTCTATTACGAGAATCGCGATTTGTTAAGCTGATTGCGTCGTGTAGGTATATGAGGATATGTGGTTTCGCCGCTGAGGGTTTGAGGAGTGAGAGATTGATCCACGAGACATTTCCTTCTAAGGAGCTCCAGGATTACTGGTCGACCCGCCCTAGATATGAGGATGTGATTGCCAAATCTGGTGAATTCATCTCTGGTTCCTCCGGTGCCGAAAGTGGTAGCGGAGAAGGCCAATCGTATCAAGAATGGCTACTGCAGCAGAAGGAAAGTAAAGATGAGCCGCCCCCGCCTCCATACTCACTCGAAGCTGAAGAAGTTAGTGCCACGGGGCAATCGCAGCCGCAGGTTACTGCCACTCCTGGTATCTCACAATCTAATAATGGATCCGGTAGTCAAACTAGTACGCCCAATACAGTCGCAGTAGGATCTACTCTCGACATCGCGTCTGTCACGAACGACCTTGCTCACCAGAGTATTTCCTCTCCTTCATCAAGCGCATCTTCATCGATCTCTCGCCCACCCTTACATCCGTCTCATCCATCTGCTCATGCAGTCCAGTCGGCTTCTGGAAGTACTTCATCACTTTCGCCTCCTCCTATCCACCCGTCCCATCCGTCTGCCCAGGCTGTGCAGCCAGCTTCTGGAAGCATTTCATCAGTCTCTCCTGTCCATCCATCACGGCCCCAGCCGCCCAAACCGAATGCTCAATCACGGCCGGAACCACAGGCATTCGCTAGACCTCAGTCACAGTCACCTCCTATTCCTCTCGGTACACATCCCTCTCGGCCCAGCGCGGCCTCCCCAGCACCGTCGCAGTGGCCTCCAGCTGATTGGAACGCGGGTCCGAGTCGACCCCATTCAGCGGTGCCTTACCCTACCTATCAGTCGCCTCACCATCCTCAGCAATACCCTGCAGCTCAGCAGCCGCAGACTTATAGCCACAATCCAGTAGGGGCTTTGAATCGGCCGCATTCTTCTAACGCCAACCCTCACCTTGCTGAAACGTCCGCGGTGTCCTTCCCTGAAGCTAACGTTGGCACGCCATCAGGTGTCAACCCTTCGTCTTCATATTCTCCATCTCCTATCCCGAACACAAATCCGTATCAACCGCCTAGTAGTCCGGGTCTTCCACATCCTTCTGGTCCATCGTACGGTCCGGCGTTATATCGGCCGCCCGAAGTCCCGTACACTTCTCGCCCTTCGTATCCTGGAATGTCTTCTTACACTCCACCACATACCCCGACTGCCATGGGACCTTACGTGCCGTCCTCATACGGCGGGTCTGATAGCTCTGTTTCGGGTGGTTTTGTGGGTCCACAACAGCCATACCAAATGCCAAGCTATCCAGGACAGGGTAGTCCCTATCCTCAGCCCGTATATGGGGCGCCTCCGCCAAGTTCGGGTCCTTGGGCTACGCCTCCTCCAGTTCCTCCTCGTAGGCTTCTGCTTAAACCTTCTCTCCGAGATTGCGATTGATTCGATTCTTTTGTTTCCATCGGTTAGGTCCCGCAAATCAACCAGCTCATTCTGGGATTTCTTTCCCTACAGCGTCAACGTCGAACTCAGGCTTTACGAGCTTTGCTTACAACACTTTTGATAGGGTAGCCGGTCAGAATACAAGGAATACAATAGAACGTCAGTTTGATAATCTTGCGCAAGGTGAGATCTATTTGTTAGTTCTGGGGTCAAGTGAAAGAGTTTCTGACTGAATGTATGGCAGCCGGGAACAAGCTTTTCAATAAGTTTACTAAGTAACTATATATTATGAGGCTATGCGTGGCGCCGGTGGAGACAGAGACATATTATATGTGCGATCAACATGCTGGGGCCGAGCGCTCTGAGGCTCGAATCGTATTTTCATTATCTACGGCTATCATATACCTACTTGTACAAGCAAAATCCAGATATTAGCTACCGAAGTCATGCCGAGAAACGTGGCTCACCTCAGGTAATTTTGGCCATAAATCTAACGAAGACTCTTCCAACGAAAACCTCCCGATCGTGTTCATAAGTGTCTGGATCGGCGGGTGTTACCTACTTACAGACGGTCCAAAGGGTCATCGACCCAGAATCGTCGTTACATAGACGGGTTATCGTAAAAGATTTGACGGATGAGCGACACCCCTTCTGGAACCGAAGTCAATTTCGCATTCTACATCAACACGTTCCATGAATTTTGTTGGTCAGAGGACAGGCTTATTGTCCATCGTCGTCAAGAATCGTCAGGAAAGTAGCGGCGTTGTGGTGGCAGGTGAAAGACAAGTTGGTGATGAAGAACGGTCGTGACGTCCAGGTTTGAACGATTTGACGCACCAATTCCTCTTGAGTTGAACCAATTGCCAAGTTCCCCGCTCCAATCTTCAGTATCGGGGACAGGAGGACGTCAAACTTGGGGCTTGGGACCCGGAGGGGATTCCACTTATCGCCGTTCAAGCGTTACTTACGAACTCGATACCCAGAACAGTACAACTGGTGAGGTAAACGAATTTCTCCATCGAAACATCAGCATGTCCTTACAAGAGGGCTGTCAGACTCATCGATGAACATTGTATAGAGTAGGGATAGTGCGCGTGCTGTGTGACGGTGAACCAGAAGTAATGTGTGTGAAAACATGAGGCCAGGAAAACAGACAACGTTCTGTGACGGGGACCCATTTGCGAAGACGTTGCAAGAATGGATTTGACCAAGAAAAGGAATAGTTTAGTAGTTTAATTTCAGGAAACAAGGACCCAAACGAATGGAAACCTGTTAAAGTACTACTAACCTAACAACCCCGTCGTAAAAGTTACTCAGGAGAAAAGCATGTAATTTGGACTACATAGATGATGATAGAGTTGAGGTTCTGTGATGATGCCATGAGGAAAAGAAGCTCTACAGTGAGGTAAAGACCACCCGCGAAGATATGGAGGCCAGGAGAAGATGTTCCCGAGAAGAAAGGGCAATTAATTATATATAACACCCTATTCAGCTACTATCTCAGTTCCTTTCCTTCGCCCATGCAGACGCACCATCATCTCAATGACCTCTTCCTCCCTTCCACCACAACCACCCTCTCCGGCTTGCAAGATGGTAGGTCAACTGTAGCAGTACCAACTATGGACCTCTATCCGATAAGAGAGCCAGCAACAAATGCGAATGCTATCCATGGCTTCTCAGAGGGATCCCCGGCAACGGTCTATCATTTAAATCACGAGTATCCGTACTTTTTAGATCGCGGAGGCCCATCGACGAGCATCTCCGGTCCTCAGCACGCCACCGGCATGTCAGATTCCGACAACCCGTGCTCGTCCTCGTCTGCTTTCGTCTATCCGGCTACCGAGGAAATAGCTACTTATCACCAGACCTGGCTTCCCCCTTCAATCCACGGAAATCCACATTCCACATCTTCCATAGCAGAATCTCCTCTTGCGTCCGTTGCTTACCAGCCTAGTTCCGCATTTAAAAGCGCTTTATCGCACGTCGATGCTGGTCTCAATCCTAATTCCTCCCAGATGGCTATTCTTTTGCGCCCACCGGGTGCACCAGCCGATGCGCCTCCTATCGTGAACGAGAGACAGCCTGCTCCTCCGCCCGAGGAGGATTTTACACTTTCAAAGGAGAGAAAGCATGCTTGTACCATGTGTCACAAACGGTGAGTGACATTTTTGCATTATCATGGACTGACTGAACCGAGCGTTTTCCCCAGCTTTGATCGGCCGAGTACACTCAGGAAGGTGAAGAAGTATGAATTACGATTGTTCGACTTTGTGCTGACTGTACTGTTTATTTACTTCAGCATTTGTTGGTTCATACAGGAGAAAAGGGTGCGTACGTTGGCATAATGTATCATTTAAGAGCCTCTTTTCAATAAAAAACCGTTTAGCATTCCAATGCCAGACTTGCTTTCGTCGCTTTGGTGTCGCTTCCAATCTGAACCGACATGTTCGTAGATGTATTTTGAAGCCCGTCAACGCGATGCATTCCTCGACTTCATCTGCGGCTTCAGCATCTACAGCTTCGGCATCTCCAGAAGCAAGCACTGCGCCCATCGAGCGCTCACAAACCACGGAGCTGCACTCAAACGATGTACCCCGCATCTCTGAGACCAGCCGCTCGCAGAGCAATGAGCGGTCAGCGAACACGTGCGTCCTTCAAGTCCCCCAACCTCGTTCAGGCAGAGCCACCACCGGGAGTAAATCCGCGCCACAAAAGAGACGCCGACGAGCGCCTTCACCTTCGCGCTGGATTCCGGATTCTTTACGCGGATTTATCTTCGAGTTGGAGGCGGTATATAGGACATCCACGGTCCCTTTGCCTCCTGTTAGTCCCAGTATCAACGAGGAGAGAAATTCGTGGGATGAGAATGTGGGTCTCGCGCCGTATCATCCAAGGGAATGGGAGCATAAGCCGCAGCTTCCTGGTCCAGGTATGAGCCTTGGCTTTGGGTTAGGAAGAGACGTGGGGAATTTAGGCTTAGGAGGCAGCCGGGAGCAGATGTTAGGTAGGGTTAACGTTTTGGTATTCTGAGTTACATAGCTGGAGACAGTCCATCAGTTCTTTTGGCTCGTCTTGTGTACCATGTATATGCGTTGATTGGTTTGTACATAGTCATGGGCTATCTTGTTCAATCATGTTGAACTAAAAATGTACTCGTTGGGACGAACTCGGTGGACGAAGATGGACGGCGCTGGCAGCGGAAGCGCTTAACGGGCGCTTGAATTAGGTGGCTCAAGTGACACGTGATGTACTTGGGCGCTTGCGCGATTTTTTTGTTTACGAGGGTCAACTTGAATGTTCGAACTTTCACCAGTACGTTCAGCTCTCGTCCGCACGACATCTGCAGGGCATCTCTCAGGACACTCTCGAGCTCAGGACTGGACTCGTTGCGCTTTATCCTCTATCCCCATGACTGTCTACTTGGACTTACCGACACTCGAGTTTGCGATGCTCGAGTAGGATAAGCTATTGTGTCATGATGCACGTACCACCAGGTCTATGCGTTCGTTGGCGAAACATAGGGATTGTCTTTGTATCTGGTACTGTTGGCTGGAGGACTACGACCGGTTGAAAGATTCGTTGTATGCGTATGCTTTCGCAGTCCTTTGTCAAGGGGACCCAAACTCGGTCAGTATCAATGGGCATTCCACTTCCCACATCATTTTTTGACCATTCTCGGTGTTACAGTTAAGTAATTGCGCGTCGCGAACCCGCCACATATGCATCCTTGCACATGACTATCAACGTGTTCTGTTAGTGGACCAAGTGCTGACCATTGTTCCCTCTGCAAAAGAGGTCGGAGTGTTGCAAGGATGGGATGAATTGGGTTATTTAAGGTCCAACCTTAGGGCTTTCTCAATTCTTCAGAATTACCATGTTTCCTCCGTTTCGCCCCCCGCAGTGCGTGTCTACAATCTTATTCTATGATGGTATCTCACACGTCCTGTTTTATAGGCCGAGCTCAGGAGACTCGGGTGGTTGGACTGCGTCTGAACCACTAACTGATATTGACACGAACACCGGCGTTCTCGATAATGACGATCGTGGCCAAGTTCGCAGGCAAGCAAAACAGTACCAGAACTCGATGACAAGTACGACATTGAAAGACGCTCTGGCTGCACAAGCAAGGATTTACGCGAGCTTGCCTTCTCGTTTCAATTTTAATCCTGCAATTCAGCCCCAGTTGAAGTGGCCTATGATGGTGCCACCAGTTCAACAAGGTCCCATTTCAAGCCCAAATGCCCCTTTCTCGAATGGTGTTCCTCCGCCAACTGGGGATGCTCGACATTTTCCCCCGAATTCCTTTTCGCCGAGGCAACGTCCACTTGGCCCTCGTTTGTCGCCACCACGTTCTGCACCTGCAACAGCATCTGCTACTGGGAGTTCTCCTAGTGTATTGAATGGTATTTCTCCGCCAACTAGGGATGTGCGACCTTTCCCCCCGAATTCCTTTTCGCCGAGGCAACGTCCACTTGGTCCTCGTTTATCGCCACCACGTTCTGCACTTGCAACATCATCTGCTACTAGGAGTCCTCCTAGTGTAGGCCAGGTCAGCGGAACAGATGGGCACACTCAAGCTTTTGCAACTGGTGCAGGCACAAGCAACCAAACAGCAAACTTGAACTTGCCTTTCAGCTCAGTCTGGCAACAACCCGCATCAGCTACCAACAGTCACAACGATGTTAATATGCGCTCTATTTCTTCGCCTCTGGATTCCGTACCTAGGGCATCATTCGCTGTTGCAGGTGCTCCTAATATAGGCTCGAGCCTGGATGCGAACAGGCAGGCTCCTTTCTTTCCTGGGCCGAGAGGTGCGGGCACCGCCAACCAGCAACCCATTCCGAACCTGCCTTTCAACCCATCCTGGCACCAGCCTATGCCGATGGCTGGTACTAGCAATGATGACGATAGCACACTGCGTTATACTCCTTCAATTGGTCCTCGCTTGTCGTATGTACGCTCTGAGGTTTCACCTAGTGCAGGACCAAGTAACGCTGGTACCAACAACCCGACGTCCATCCCAGAGGCATCCTCCAGCCAACCCAGGGACCAGTTGATGTCATCGGTGTCATCATCTCCTGCTAGCAACGATGGTGGCAAAAATCTGCACAATGTTCCCCCAGCTTTTTCGTCATATTTCCGGCCAAGACCTACTTCGCCTGAGCCTTTCATTCAAGGCGGTTCCTCACCGCAATTTTCGGAATCTTGGAAAGTATCATGGAATGCTGCCACTCAAGCCGCGAGCCATGGCAAAGCTGCAGAAATGGCGGAGTCAAGTCGCGTCGATGGTGCTGCTGCCTCAGGTGCCAGTAAGAACGATAAATCTCATATATCTGACTATGAGGCGGTGGTATTGTTATTGCTCTTTGCACATAGTGGAGGAAGTCCAAAGTGTGTTCCTAGTTCATCACATGCATTTAGTGAGCATACGCAAGACGCTGGTGCAGCTCAACGGGATATTACTAGTACAACTACCGAGTACTCGTCGTCGCTTTTGGAACCCTGGAAGGCACACAGAAATACTGCTGCCGCTGAAGCCACAAGCTACGGAAGATCTGTAGAAATGACCGATTCAGGTTTTAGTGATGAAGTCGCCAAATCAGGTGGCAATGACGATGCCTACATGTCTGACGATAAAGCGGCTAAATTGTTACTGTTTCTTGCATACAGTGGGGGGAAAGACAGGCCTTCTCCTGTGTCGCGGGCATTTGGCCACCATATGCAATACGTGGACGCAGACGAGCCCGTTAATGCTAGGATAGCCGACACATCCCCACCGCAGCTTCTGGAATTATGGCAAGCACCAGGGAATGCTGATACTGAAACCGATAGTCGGGGAGAATTTGAAAGAATAGTCGAGCCGAGTCACATCGATGATGTCGCTGCCTTAGGTGGTACCAACGATTACTCTGACACGTCTGATGATGAAGTCATGGATTTGGCACAGAGTGGGGAGAAAGATAGGCTTTTCGCTGATATATCACATACATTTGGTGAACTGGCACCAGACGCCGTTGCAGGTCAGTATGACAGGACTGAGGCTGTCGACGAGTACTCTTGCCCTGATGAAAGTTGCGCAAGGAAATTCCCTACGAGATCTAGCGCGATGGCGCATTGGTCTATCATCCATAAACCGAGGTCCTCCGATTACTCTATTCGTTACGAATTGTTCCTTGGGACTTCAGACTTGACTGCGGGCCACCGTGATTTACAAGCGACGAGCTCGATGGCAGGCTTACCGGAATCTACTCTGCCTCAGGATTTTCCTACTGTTTCATCATTGTCGAGCGAGACTACGGCTTTCCTCGAAAGGACGGCAATCGATTCACGTGTTCAACAAGATGCTTCGTCGTTGGATTTTAGTGGTGTGGATGAGGATGATTCATCGCTGAATAGGACTGAAGATTCGGATGAAGAAATGGAGATTGGATCATCCACTTCCACTCAATATCATGCGTCATCGTTGGAACCTCCTCGTGTAGCCCACAACGATTTGCGTAACAGCGCTGTATCCTCCATTAATCCTAAAGCTCGCAGTAGATCGTCGCAAGCTGGGGACGCAAAATCGCGCAAAACGCCCCGAAGGAGTCCTTCTTTACGAAGGCGGGTCCTGGTTGCGAATGCAATGCGCCCGACCCAAACTGATTATCAGAAAAAACCGCCAGCGCAGGATTCTATGTCCCGGTATTCAGATAATCAAGAGTTTCCCGGGAGACAAGCTTCACAGGACTCAGAGCCTGTTACCCCTGTCATTCCTCCGTCTCGATCGGCTTCCGAAAACACTTTAAGGACAACAACGGCACCTCATTCGCTACAATATGACCTCATGACTCGAGTTATAGACCCAAGATATGCGGGTGCTGTTCGCAGTCTTGCAGAAAGGGAAAGGGAATTGCCGTCGCAGTCACATAAGACTATGACACCGGCTTCAGAACAGAACACAGGGCCAGTTCGTCCTCCTACACTCACGTTGTTTCAATCGGTCCCCGAAGAAGCCCCAAGGACAAGCTCGGAACCTCCCTCGTTGGTGTCCGAGCTCCCAACTCAGATTTTACAGCCAGAGTCTCCAAGACAAACGGAACCGCCGTCGTGTGGAACTATGATACAAGCTTCAGAACAGAGTGCAGTGCCGGTTAGTCTTTTCACTAATAACATACTGTCAACATCTGAGTTTGTCGCTGAAGGTCCCTCAGGAGCAGGTACTGCAAAGCGCCCCCGCGCAGAGTTCTCGTCACGAACGAGAGTATAAACCTCCGAAGAGGACACCCAAACTCTTCACTCCAGACCCCAATGCCCCTGTGCTTTGCTGGAAAGACTATTGCCGACTACCGTTTGCTAGCCTTGATGATCTTAGAGGACATGATGCCTCGGAACACCGACTTGTAGGTGCCGCCCCAAAGCCTAGCGAACACGAACCACTCCCTGCAGGTGATCAGTTTTACTGTTACTTGAGCAAATGTACCGGTCGGCTCTCTCGTCTGGATAGTGCACTTGTACATCTCCACGATGAGCATCGAGAATACGAGAAGCAGCTGCGTGCAGGTACTGTGTCTCGCTCAGAGGCATTCCGTTGTCCGTATCCGAATTGCACGGAAAGAGCGGAGGTAAAGACGAATATCTGGAAGCATGTTAAAAAGGAACATAAAATACAAGAGTAGTTATGGACAGGGTTTACGGTTGTTTAGAGATGATACGTATGATTTTTGCGCATACTTATGTTATGTGTAGTTTTTCACTTTAGTCTTACACGCCGTACGTTTCATGAAGTTTCTCGAGGTGAGCAAATTGAGCGCTTTGTCCGTGGTCAGATGGAAAGCAACACATGCTTCCTCCTGCGCTATCTTGGGCTTCAAATGGCTGGATTCTATAGTTTTGTGTTGAAGCCTAGACCCTAATGAAGCTCAGCACCCGCTGTGCCACAGTGCGAATCAAGAGCCCCTATACCCTTTGTGTGAATGTATTGGAATAGCAGATAGTTCTAGTCTTTCGCGCCAGGTTGTGCAGAGTCGTTACATATATAATTCTATACCATCCAAGCGGTATCATAATGTATCTACATAACTTGTCAAGTACATTCCATCCTGCATCTCTGTAGTATATAAGTTATCGTGTCCGTTAGTACAATCTGCCATGCGCATCAAATTTTGTGTTTGGGCACCCACAGTCAGTGAATGCTGGGCGTAGGACCCACAAAGAGTATGTAAGCCATAGCTGACCCTCCATCCACTTCCAACGAAGTGTCTAATGACTCGATATGCTATTGCGTCTGCACGCATACGAAGAAAGCTCGATAGTTCCAGCTGAAATTTGTACCCAATTGGGGCCCCCAGAAGTAAGAGACGAAAGAAAAGGAGAGGAAAGGAGAGAAGAATCCTCCATCGAGCACTAGACATCGAACAACACGTCTGCCGGTTTGAACGCCGTGTTTCCCGGCCACACCCTGATTGGCACCTCACACTCGACCGTTTCCACCTTGACCTCCTTCCACTCGTCCTCTTTTCCCCTAGCAAAATTGACTCCGATTCCAACACCTCCTGCCCTATCAGGCTTGATCCCGTCATACGTTCCATCATCCTCATCCTCCTTACTAAACTCGCTCCCATACTCATCATGCTCGTCCCCGTCGTGATACCCACCCTCTGCACCGCCAAGGAACGAAGCAGCGATGAACGTAGCCCACGACCTCACGAGGCCCTTATTCGAAGAATTGTATCCATTGGCGATAGGAGAGTTGCCACTTACTGCTGGTGAGGTAGGTTGAACAGGTTTCTCCATCGGCGCGACATTTTGAGGTGCATTCCACGAAGAACCCCACTCGCCTCTAGGTCCGTCTCTGACGAGGCTTTTCATCCTTACACCTTCCGTGCCCTTTTCCGACGACTCGGTAGCGATAGCGACAAGGAGACATAGACGAACTTTCCATTCCAGGCCTCCTGGTTTCGAAAGGGGTACAGACGAAGGTGTACTGTTAGTCGGTTCGTCTCCTACTTTGATCTGAAACGCGGGACTTGCGTCGGAGGGAATGTCGAGGGAAAATGTTGTACGGAGGGTGGAGAGGACAAAGGAAGAATGGTGTTCGGCGTGGACGCGTTTGAGTTGGCGGGTAGCTGGGAGGGTGTTTGGTGTGGTAGATATCAAGGACGGGAGGGATTCGTGGGTCTCTAGATGAGCGGAGAGCTAGACATTATTTTAGCACAAGACAGCATAGGTCCCGCAGTTCAAAAAACATACCTGAATGACTCTGGCTCGACTAATCCTCTCATTGAGCTCCACAACCCCCTGAACAGTCTCACCAAGCCTAAATGCGGACTTGGTGAACGTCAACACTGCAACTTTGACACCATCCTTGTTGACATCGTACGAGACTGTAAAACGAACCCAATTAGCATTCACGAACATACACTTTGACTTGAACAGATACCTTTCTTAGGATTCCGTGTCAGAATCTCCACTGCCTCCCTGCACCCCGACAGTCCTCCCATCTCGTCCTGTCCTTGATACCGTTCTCCAGGCTCTCTCCAATCCAAGGCAACCGTATCTGACTGCCGGATTTCATCCCTTACAACCTCATCCTTCTCTTTACCAGGTCCGGCCTCGGGTGACGATGGCTGCGGTTGCGATTCCTTGATATTCCTATCGATTTGAGCCTCAGGTCCAGGCTCAGGCAGCTCCGGCAACAACGCGACCAAGCTCTTCGCATACTCCCTCAACTCATCGATCGTTCCCCGTGAAGGGGGAAAATCACTCAATGCTTTTCCACTCATTACAGAATTCTCTTTCGACTGAGGCGCAGCAACTGACCCTGCTGCGGCCCCAGCCTTCGCAGTCCCAGCTTTACCCGTAATTTCCACCACCTTCCCAGCAAACGGATCGTTCTCTCCCCTCCCCTTTACTTTGGTCGACATAACTCTCCCGCCTCTCCGATGACCCAACGAGGGCCCAGCACCAGCAGCGCGCCGCTTTGTCAGCGGCCAAAGCAGATCATACGGTGTCGGTGGACGCCCAACGACAACGTTTGTATACACTCTAATAGGCACTTTCATCACCTTACTCGTGCTTCCCGCAGGTCCGGCCGGCGCACCACCCCCTGTACTAGTTTTGCCTGTCCCAGACCGACATATCCCCACCAAAAGCTCATACCCAAATCTTACAGTCCTTCCTCTAAATGTCGGCGGGAGCACCTCTGGAAGCATAACCGTATATTCAAATTTCCTTTCCTCTCCAGGTTCTAGAACCATGTCAACGCCTAGCATACATGGGGACGTCTCGAAGGTGGGGAGAGGTAGCTCAGGATCGATGGGGTCTGTTGAGGATGATGATAAGGAGCCGAGGCTGAGGCTTAGCCCTCCAAGAGCAGACGACAGGGATCCTGGCCAGCCGAGTCCTAAACCTGATCCTGATCCAGCAGAATTAGACACGGACCGCGAATATGAATGTGAGCGTAGCTGCGGCCGCGCATGTGAAGAGTTGGTAGAAGGAAGAGGGGGAGGTGGGAAAGATGTCACGCCAGGCCCAGCACTTGCCGGTACCCTGGTAGCTGGTCTAGCAGAAGAAGGGTTCGAGTTTGGCCATCCCGCAGTCGACGAAGGCACCACCCCTGCCGAAGCTATCCTATTCCTATCCCACGTCCCTCCAGGATTCAAATGTCTATCCCGATTCTGAGCCTGTACACTCGGCGCGCTTGTACTTGAAACCAAAGCAGACGGAGGGCCATTGGTATTCGAAGACGGTGGCATCGACGACGAAGAAAGCGGGGATGAGAATAGTGACGTCAGACCAAATAACCCGGATGAGAGAGATAGTGAGGACGAGCGAGCGTGTGCTTGAGGTCTCTTTGCTCTTATTCCTCCTCCCCCACTCATATTTGCTTCACCAAGTTCAATGCTATTAGCATTTGAACCACCCGCACTTCCTCCGAAACTTCCCCAGGACCCTGATGAATTTAACCCGGGTGATGTCGATGCTGAAACCGAACCTGAGCCACTACCCACTCCACCTAATCCAACCCCGACACCGCCCGCACTCGGTGTCCGACTATGCGTTCGCACAGTGATATCCATACTCCCCCCACCTACGGCCGTCGCCGACCCACGAAGAAGTGCAACACGAAGAAGATGAAGAGTATGGGCCTTTTGAAGCTCGAGATCCACGGGTGTGAGGGGTGTTGCCGGTATTGGATTTGGTGTTTGAGGAAGAGGAGACAGGTGCTGAGATATCGAGACAGATGATGGGGATGGAGATGGAGGCGGGTTTGATGAGGATGAAGATGGTGGAAGGAACGGTGACAACGGTGTAGGGGGGAATGCTGAAGTAGATGGCGTACGCGGGAAGGACGTCGAAGTCGGAAAGGGAGAAGCAAATGTAGAGGAGGTGGATGCGGAACGTAATGAGGGGTTCGGTATCGGGGTTAGGGTAACTGTCCCCTTCAATTGTGCATAGGAGTACAGAATCAACTCTGTATCGCTAGACTGTGGGAAAGAGGAGGAGAAAGCTGTACGTGGATGAAGGTGAGAAGACGTCGATGTATCGGCAGCGGTGCCAGCAGGAGGCTGACCAAGTCCCAACTCCCCTTGGTTCTGCCTCCTCTGCTGAGGTTGTGGAGGGTACGATGATCCGTCAGATGGAGAAGGTGGTGAGGGTGCCTCGACTGATACCGAAGGTGAGGACATGGATGGTCCGGGATTGGATGCGGTGGCCGATGAGTATGGGTGCATATATGGGTAGGCAGACACATATCCCGGGGAAGATGAAGATGGAGAGACTTCTGCTATAGGGTCGAGCGCAAGGGAAAAGGTTGATGTAGATGCGGAAGGGGTAGGTGGCCCTGAAGTGGTGCCAGACGTTACTATGCTTGCAGAGCTGACGGTGCTTGTGGGAGACGTGGTGTACGAGAGCTGCCCCTGGGCACCGTCAAGAAGAGACTGTCTTCTTGCATGAGGGTGGTTGGAAGATAGTGAAAGCGTTTCCGATCGGGCAAGGGGAGACGATATTTTCGGTGAAGATGGGGCTGTGAATAAAGCTTTAATAGTGCGAAATCTTCAGAGGCAGAACACATACAGAGATGTACATCTGCAGAGAACGACCTCTGTGCATAAGATGCTGATTTCGCTCCTTCATCAAACTGAGTCTGTGTTGAGATATCGAGAGACAATGACTTGGAAAGCATTTTGTTCCTTCTCTGCTCAACCAAATCCGGAAGCTCATCCTTGCCCTTGGGCCCCAGATTTCTCCCGATCAATCCCCTCCGTCGTATTGATGTACCTCTCCCATCGTTGCTATTCGAGCGAGTAGGTGTGCGTGGTCTGGGCTGTCCTGCAGGCGAAGTCGGAGGTCTTGCGATGGGTGCCGAGCTGATAGAGTGAGCAGCTCGTTTGTGTGTGCGAGATGAAGGCTTTGGAGAAGGGCCAGCTTCTGTATCCGGTGAACGAGTGCGAGTATTGGTAAATGTGATGGTCACAGTAAATGGCTCGCCGGCAAAATAAGCAGACTGAGAGGGCGTAACAACGACGCGAATGGGCGAGTCGGATTCGCTATAAGACATTGCGACGTGGAAGGAACCTTTCTAGCTCCACCTTCTTATTCTCTGGGTATCCCTGCCCACGTTCTCAGCTAGAGAGACCGTGTAACACCCTCTTCCCTCCCAACCGGTTCCGATTACAAGGTTCGGCGAGAGAATGTTGAAATTTCGTACAAGCTACCCACGTCGGGACGGTAAGTATCTTCCTCCCGGTGTGTACCTGGCTTTCCGACAGAAATTGAGAAGACGTGTAATGCAATAGACATAATTTGTTGAACATTCATTACCTGAGCAAAACACCACGATGTAGTCTGTCGCCAATACCGACTTCGTCGAATACTCAGCTATGTACAGTGGGAGCGATCTGACGAGGTGGCTTCGCGCTCACGTGTAAAACGGACCTCCCGGTGCGCTCTTCCCGCCAACTTCTGTATTCCCGCACTCGAGTACTCACGTCTACCAATGTCCAGACCGAACTAGAGCACTTCAAATGCTACCACTTGAGACTCTTCGTTCTTCTCTTTCGTCAAAAGACTCCTCATTTTTTCACACAGAGAATTAAAAAGTCGTCATTGGCAATGAAATCCCTCCATCATCTCGGTCCACGACGTACTCCCATGCACTACTGCTAGCTGATCCATGACAAGATCAGGAGTAATGGTGCAATACCAGCTTTCCGGTTCTGATTATTGCTATGGCCAGTCGGACCAATATTTCTTTTGCGGGCCACTCGCAAGCCAGTCCAGAGGTTCAAACCGAACTTACTAGAAAGATTTCAATCGAGAACACAAGCCAAAAATTGACTACAATAGCGGCCCGAGTACTCACAGTTTTGTCATTGCTCGCCGACTCGTGGATTCATTCAGAACTGACTCAGAATATTCAACATGAGTCATCCAATCATCCATTATTATTCCGCTATACTGGTCTTCAGAAGTTCGCGCACAAACACAGCCGTTCAGGACTGTTTCTCAGTGAGCCCCGAGACTCGAGTCTCCCCGAGTCCTCTGTCAGCTTCAAGCGCTGACTCTCACCAATCGCCTTTTCTTCCCCCTAGAAGCTGGACCGCTTATTTATTGCGACTCGGGCAACAGTTACCAAGCAGTGCTGTAAGTAAAGCCTTACTTGCCACGGAAATACGGTATATCGCCTCAGACCTAGACTCGCGACCAGTCATTTCACGCGAGCATATTTGTCTGACAAACATCCAAATTTAGTTTGTTTTGCTGAACAAACATAGATGCTCTTGTGAAACGAAACGTGTTCGGATCCAACGGTCCGATAGGCCATGTGGCCTGAGTTTCTAGAAACGAGCTGGTCACGAGCCTACCTCAGACCAGCTCAGACCTCCAAGTAGGCTCTACTCCAAGGGGGAGTTTTTCAGTTACCTCGGTAGGACCTACCTTCTTAGGAAGGCCGGACGCCGCTGGAGAGCGGCCACGGGGATATTGAAATTACTTTTAGGCCGGTAACAGATTTCAGGAGTAATGGAAAGTTGGCTTGACCTGGACCAGCAGACGAACTATGTTAAATTCATAGCTGCAACAGAGTCTTGCCAATAATGGCCCTTGTGCTTCGGGCAAGCCTCGGTCAAGTCCTCGGTCAAGCCTTCGGTCAAGTCACAACAGACATTGCAAGAGCACACAAGCAACACACAAGAGAACCGCCCTGCACCATTCATTACTATCGCCAATAGTCATCTTCATTTCGATCCTCCAATATCGGCACTGCGGATCGCTCTATACTTTCGGGGTAGTGAAGAAAGACCCTGGACCTTCGGGTACCACCGTGACTAGGGTATATAATCACAATCGATATACTACCGAACTACATTCAAAACCTACAGCTCTTATTACCAGCCCCAAATGCCTTCAGTTACAAGCGGTAAAATCCTAGTGTCCGGCGCGAATGGCTACATTGCTGTTTGGCTCGTTCAACATCTCCTCGAGAAGGGATTCTCTGTGCGAGGCACTGTACGTTCTGCTAGCAAAGGGACGTACTTGACCGAATTATTCAAGCCTTACGGTGAGAAGCTCGAGATCATTGTCGTTGAAGATATCATGAAGGTGAATTCCTAGAGTTCCGTGTGCCCGTTGGTTCCTGGCATTGATTAGAATGAATATTCTAGGAAGGGGCATTCGATGAGGCAGTCAAAGGTGTCGACGCGATTGCCCACACTGCATCTCCGTTCCATACGAGTAGCACGGTGCCTGATGGTCTGTTTGCTTTACATTACTTCCATCAGAGTTGCAGCTTTCTGAAAGCATGACAGACTATATCAAACCTGCTGTCAACGGCACTGTCGGAATACTCAAGAGTGCAGCCAAATATGGGTGAGTTCGTGTTGTCCAATCTCAAGTCTTGACTATGACTCTTTATGCTAACGATAAGTCGTCAGACAATCCGCTAAGCGTATCGTTGTCACCTCCTCTATAGCCGCAGTCATAAGTCTAGATGGAGTTAAGTCACTTTTCACTGAAGAAGACTGGAACAACTTCTCCATCCGCGAGGTGAAAGAGAAAGGACAAAACGCATGGCCCATGCACATGTATGCCGCGTCCAAATCTCTCGCAGAGAAGGCTGCATGGGACTACTATGAAACCGTGAAGACTTCGGTAGGCTGGGACCTAGTAACGGTTCTCCCGGGCTACGTATATGGGGTAAGTCCCTGCCCTGTACAGCTAGGTTATAAACTTATACTAACTATGGCTATTACTCAGCCTGTTCTACACGAAGTTCACCAACCATCCCACCTGAACGAGTCCATGAACCCGATGTTCAAAGCTCTTGTGGATCCGGAACAGGGCGGTATGGGCGAGGAGCAACTCATCTCCCCAGATAAATCATGGGTGGATGTGCGCGATTGTGCCGAGGCGCATGTGTTGGCCTTGACGGTAGAAGATGCGAAAGATCAGCGATTCTTGGCTGTAGAAGGTACGCATATTCATGTCTCATAATTCAACCCATCGCTTACTTGTCCTTGATTCGACTTCAGGAGCCTCCTCTTTCCAAGACTATGGTGCGTATTCTTTTTTTATTTCATGAAGCCTCAAGCTTGCTTGCTAAGATTTAATTGTTCCCAGTTAACATTGCCCACCAAATTCGACCATCGCTTCCAAACCGCTTCGCAAGCTCCAAGATCCCGCCCGCTCCGATTCAATTTGACTCGTCACGCATTAAAAATGTACTTGGCTTGAAATTCAGGACGAAGGAGGAGTCAACGAAAGATATGATTAATGATTTCGCGAAGAAAGGTTGGATATCCGACGCATGACCGTCCTGCAGTAATGTAGTCGGCTTCGTACGCGAAGAGGGCATGTTTTTAAGTTTTACAACATTTCAGAAACCCCTCCAATACACTATGTACATGTCTAACACAAATAACCATACATAGCTCCCTTCGTATCTACAGATTCTTTCCTGCATAGATCAGCACTTGACAGATAATACAGTCGCTGTAGCTAGCCATCACAACCCATAATCAAAGCAAAGCAAGCAATCAAATAATACATCATACAAAATTCCGTCTTAAATAGAGCAACGAGGTCACCAATGCGTCGGACTAGAACAGTGCAAGTGTAGTCAGACCAGAAACTGATAACTATGGTTATCACAACATACCCAAAAGTTTGGCCAGCCTCTAATTTTCGTATAGGTATTCCAGCCCCGTCTGCCCCAGAATACGGGACCTTCAACACAGCAAGTTAGGAACTTCGTCAGTGTGAGGAGGTAGTAATACTAACCGTGTTACCCCACCAACTCTGAATAGTAGACGCTCCAATCTATAAAAAATCTTTTAAGCCTTACTAGTTCATTGACAGAACGCAGACTCACAGTTCCATTCTTTGGATACTGAAGGCTGCAAGAAAACATCAGGACTAAAAAGACTCGTTAAAAGAACAATGGACGAACGTGAAATAAATGAAAATCATGGATACCGCCAGCCCTGAGTCAAGAGCAGCAGACAAAACATCTACAGGGAAAATTAATATACAGGGCCGCCTCGCAATCCAGACGTGAACGCACAATTATATTTTGTCCACCATGAAAAATGCCGCCTATGGTTGACAGTTAGGTTTGGAATGACGAAAGGGAGAGTATCGCGTACCGTCTGATGACGTATTGGAAAATGAACCCTACTATACTGTTGTTTTGTGGGGGAAAACAATATTAATGTTCACCTCGTGTGTATATTCATTTGTGCTCGACTTACGCCCATGGTATGTAGTTGATAGCCGTTGCTGGAGGTAACAGCTGAGTACCGTTGAATAGTACAGGGCTTTAGTGAAATGGACAATCAGAAAACTTTCAGAGTCCCCTAGCACGATTATATGAATGCTCACAAACTATGAAAGACAGCGATCAGAATAAAGCGGCCAAGCCATTAATTATAGAGTACTCACTTGACGTATTTCATTATTGAATGAGGGTACCTCTTATTCAGGATCCAAGGAATAAATGGTGCAATGCCTCCAATTATGAAGAAAAAGAGCAGCGCTGGGTAGAGCAGACACAAATTCTAAGCTCAGGCGCTATGAATAGACAAGGAAAGCATACGGCTAAACGG
Organism: Neonothopanus nambi; assembly: GCA_003987895.1. Classification (NCBI taxonomy): domain Eukaryota; kingdom Fungi; phylum Basidiomycota; class Agaricomycetes; order Agaricales; family Omphalotaceae; genus Neonothopanus; species Neonothopanus nambi. Next base: position 741 of record RCHF01000480.1, on the reverse strand, counting down.
AGAGGCGTGGATATCAGAGACACGCAAGGGGAACCTACAGTTAGACTAAGACTCACAAATAAATTGCGCCTTTCGAAAATAGCCTTGTTGGCCCGACAACGCCTTGACGAGAAATCAATTGAAGGGGAAGTTACAGAATAGGCAGCGTACTGACCCCACTGTTCAGGAAAGAGGACAATTAGTGTGAGCCTTCGAGTGGATCGCGTTCAGTGACTTACTATTACACTGGCAACCCCGAAAACCTCCGTACCCGGACAAGTAAATCTACAAAATGACAACATTAACACATACTTGTTGCGTGATTAAGGAACCAAAAAAACTCACGAATCTTTCTGGTCTTGCATGCAAATGTCGCTATCGGCATAACGATAGGTGAAGCAAGGCTGTAAAAACGCATAGGACTGATAATCTCACGGTATATGCGCGAACATCCACCTCCTGACCCCAAGCTGTCCAGTTCCAGCAACTACTGCAGATATGACCTGCGTCAAGTCTCAAAAATCAGTAATATTTTTGCCAATCTTCATTAGATGTCCTACCTGTGCCATTACCATCGGCCGAGTAGGTATCTTCATATAGTGGCCCAATTTGAGATCTGACGTGAACGTCAATGCTTGAGACATGGTCTATCGTATGGGAATCAGAAAGGCCAACAATAAAATAAACATCCGGAGAAGAGACGTACAACGTAGCCCCACGTCTTGAACATCATTAATGCGATCGGCCGTCCCGGGAGAGCAT
>RCHF01000478.1:0-33473 GCA_003987895.1 Neonothopanus nambi | reverse complement strand
TTCAATATTTCCTGCATCTTTCTGCTTGAGCTCTGTGTTGATAACATGAAGATACTTGAGCTCTCTCAAATCATGCTCTCTAACATGAAGCTCTCTAAGCAGATTAGACCAGACATTAGCATTGATCCTATGGGCCATGCCTGCTCTAATAAGAGCCATTAAAGTCTTGTCAATTCCACTTCTATGTGTGAGAAATGCTGGAAATTCAGCAGCAAGCTCAGGACTGAGCTGTGCAAGGACTCTAGGATCATAACAATTCATGCTCTGTCCACATCCTTGTCCATTGTTGCGCTTGCGACAATAGACACGTTTGGTGAGAATGTAATAGTTCCTTGTGAGGCCAACTACTCTTCTTGCAATTGGTTTATCATTCCATCCTTTGATAGACATGGGGTTGGCTTTATCCTTGTACAACTGGCAATTTGGATTTGAGCAAAGTATCTTATGCCCTTCTTCAAGCTCTGTGGGAAGCCAAACTAATATGTCTGGAAGGTATCCAGAAATAGGATTAAGCTCATGTTTCTTATGAGCCTCTTTCATAGCAAAGTATTGGGATGGAGGATGAACAAAAAACTGCTTAGCAGCATAGCAGGGTACTTTATGCCCTTCTCTCAGAGCAGCATCAATAGAATCCTTCACCTGCCCTATGTAAGTATGAATAATCCCCACAGGATCATTCTCCTCCTCACTACCTGGGTGAACAGGCTCCTCCTCATCTAGCTCATTACTACTCTGTGCTATTGGCTCATAATTACTGCCAGAGACATCTCCATAAATTTTCAGAAACTCAAATGGAAATCTTGCATGCAATCTCTCAGCAGATCTGGAGCTTGCAGCTAAAGCTATTAGGTTAGTTCAAGAATTTAGTTAGATCCATTTTGAAGATTTAACCTACCATTTCCACTTTCTGACTCAAAAGTGCTACTAGAAGCATCTCCTGGGGCCTCTGAGGTATTGGTGGATTGTCTTTGCCTTCTCATTTGATTTACTGTAGTAAAAAGAAATTAATATGTGAATGTTAACAAGAGTGTAGAAGATAGACAAAATCACTTACAGAAAATTGGGGCAATATTGCTCTGATTTCCAGATGCCTGCCCAGGCAGTTGACTGCCATGTAGCATACTCTGACGAAGATTCACTATGTAAATTAACATTGATAGCTTTCAATTTAGTGTAAATGAATCATCTACAAATTAACTTACCATTTGAGCTATTATGAGAATTATTCACAGTTCTTGGTCTGCCAGCACCTTCTCTTGCACCTCCTGCACTGTGTCCTGGTTGATTCTGTACTCCTAAAGGTCTTCCAGGATGCATAATGGCTGTTGAAGATGATAGTAGTGGATAAAACACAAATTCCCTAAGATCTATGATAATAATCAATGAGAATCAGTTGTCCGCCGTTGCGCGGCCCCTTTTTGGTGTTGTCGCGGTCAAATCACTCTAAAATAGGCTTAAACGGGCATAAACGGGCCTAAACGCGCTTAAACGTGCTTAAACGGGCTTATCCGAGCAAGTGTAATATGTATTTTGTCATTATTCTACATTTGGTTTAAGTTCTCGATTTGGTTTAAGCCTTAAACCAAATCGGGTTTAAGGTTTAAACCAAATCGGGCTTACCATCAGTTCCAGACACCAACCGAAAGCCCAGTTTTATCATACCTGTGATCACAAACGTCATCCATCGAGAAACTCCCACTGTTAAACCGAGCTTATCGAACACACTTCCCATGAGTTAAACGAAGCAGAGATCATCAAACCTGGAAGAACGAGTGCCATAAATTTAGAGATAACGACGTAAAGAACGCAATAGCACCCGAGTTCAGGTGAGCACTTGGAAGTTCTTCGACAATATCAGTCTGTGTATCAAGGTTCAAGGCATTAGCACATGCGTAGTTGGAATGCACGCCTTGTGTATAAATCCACCTACCGCAAGTAGAATGAAGTGGTAGATTTCATTGGGTTCGAAGCGGCCGCCACCAGTCACGTCAGATCGATAGCATGCTATATTTTTTTCCGGACTGGTCCTGTGTCTTCGGAGAAGCTTTTGGATTATAGGATTTGCGGTTGCGAAGAAGTACAACGCAGCCCGTATTTCCACCTTCAGATAAGATGAGTAGATGAGTTCATCAGCAAGTTTGCACATGTATGAGGGTATGGTAGCCATATCCGCCATACAACTTTCCATACACACCTCGGCTGTATGGAGGAGGAGAGGGTGCATAGATTCCATACATGCCATACATTATTTTGGGCCATACCTTCATGTCCTCGATATTCATACATCCATACACTACATACACACCAAATCATTGCTTTGCTCACACACAATGGATTATAGGGAAAAAATATATGTATATTCCGAAATCGACAAAATACATCAGATTGTAACTAGCAAATTATAATCTCATACCTCGGTACCCTGCGTTCCACCTCCAATAGATGCACAACCAATAACCAGATGATAGCTATAACAGCAGCGGCTTCGAGGCGACTTGAAGTTAAATGCACGGAGGAACTTGAAGTTGGAAGCATGAAGGAACTTGAATACTAAATTATTGAGACGTCATCTTGATTTTGTGTTGACGTTAAGCTTTGAGGCACAGACCAAGGGAAGTGTCGAGACCAGGCTTGCAGCGAGAGCTTGATACTAATTGAAGTTGTAATATTAAACTTGAATATTCAGAATGTTTGATGTTTGAACTTGTAATCGTTGACTGTATTTGACAAGGCATTGAGGAGCGAGAACAGCACAGTAATGGCAAGAGGACACCGAGAGGATGAAAGAACGGATGAAAGAAAAAATGCTAAGTCTGTTGATGCGTGATGTAACAAGTCACAGAACTGTACAGTTGTGATTAGCGGAGTTTGAAGTGGCACCACGCGGCTACGCCTGCACTATCTCTCAAGTCGCTTTCACTTTTCAGTCAATTCTTCGAATTAGTTTTCAACTTGAAGTAGGTGGTCATGTAGTATTAGTATGATTCTCATGTATATATTACTCAATGATGAAACTAATACTCCTCATCACATACATGCAGGTGTGTATGGTAAATTCAGTATGATAACGGTATGGAGGGGTATGGAGGCATGGGTTTCATACCCATCCATACTCACCATACATCTCATACCTGTGTGAACTTGCTGATGTTGACATGAGTACCTTCTTCAACGTCAAAAAGCAGCCAGGAAACTCACGTTGAACACATGCTAAGGTAGCCCCAAGAGAAGCTACACCTTATCTGGGGAGCGGAGGTGAAATTTCCTTCCGAATGAGCACATACTTGAAATGAGGACGTTGGCACCTGGCTGCTGCGTGGGGGTGTAGCAGGCGCTCAAAATACGCCGCGGGCACTGATGATGAAACTTTGAACATACTGGCTCTGAAAAGAAAGGTCTCAGTTACATAACCGAGGTACATGATGATCATGGATGCGCCGTTGAAGTGAACTTCTCGCTAAGTATACATACCTTCCGTCTTCCGCCCAAGCTTCCGCCCATACGTGGATATCGCGAGATAAAGTCGGTGGATTGGTCTAAGGCACACTCGTGCATTGGAACAGATGCATGTCCTAGACCCAGCTAATGGTTCGGGCTTGAACGGGATGCACAAACTCTATCCTGAGACGGCTCGGCTCGTCGACGGGTCGAAAGATGAGCTGGCGCTGTATATAAGTAAATGGAAGTGACGTTATTTGAATCAGCCCTTCAAAAGCAATGTGAACAAAGATGTCACCTACGTACCTCTATCGATTCCATACTCTCACGTAAGATGAGAACTGTTCTGAGATTCCTGATATCCACATCCCGGGAGTAGTGGGCCTCGTAGTGTCAGAAATACAAAACGTCATAGGAATCAAGCAAGACGGTTTCAGAGAGAGAAAGGAGCTCCGTCGCTGAGGTCTCAATGCAGTTCTTGAGCCCTCGTTGAAAGAAAGAAAGAACATCCCCATAGAGCATTGCAAGGCCAAAGTTGTCCATACAGGTACGTTCACCACTTTGTCCATGCGCTTCATCTCCTGCTGGGCACTAAAATTTTCAAGATCCTTGACCTCAAAATCTGGCTGCTTAATGACTCCATTGACAAGATTGTCGATGGTATTTGCCGTGATAGATTGAGATTCATAGGAACATTTCATAAGTCGATATGTGGTCATATTTTCGAAAGGAGCGAAAGGAGGTGGAGCATTTGTTGAGGATGGGGGAACATTAGTAGGTGGCCCAAAAACAGCGTCAGCAGGACGTGCCAGTGGCCAGTCAGAGATAAGTGTAGGAGCATCTGCGACCGTATCCACAGAAATGGTAGCATCTGGATCTCTGGAGGGTAATGAAGCCTCATATACGCGAAAGAGACCCACACCATTACTTTCAGTCTTATAGAAAATCTCAGGATCCTCATCCGGCTCATCGGTGTCTAAATCAGGAGTAGGGGGTGAGTGAATCTGATCTTGCATGGGGTATTCATGCTCATTGATCAAAGGTTGTGAAGCATCTGTGAGATGAAGAGGAATATCTTCGGGTAGAGGGGAAGGCGGTCGTGGTCTATGTCCTTTTCGAAGAGCAGTCTGTGAGGAAATCTCGAAGTCTTCATATCGAGCAGGCATTTCACGACGGCGACGAGCACGTGGCAAGATAGGCTCTTCATTAAATAGTTGATGAGCATCGGGCTGCATAGATGGTGGAATAAATGTTGGTGCAGGAGGCAGTGGTGGTGGAGGAGATAGTTCAACATCCAACTGGAAATGTAATGGAATTAGATATCATAACAATTGTACAATGTAAGAACATACCTCAGGAATAGCTTCCTCATGTGCCCTACTTGTCTGTAGTTGAGACTGAAGTCTTCCTGCCCTCGCTAGTTCTCTTTCATGAAATATCTGTGAGATTGTGGTCTTACGCTTAGGGCATTTTGGACGGTGTGTTTTTACAGCATGATGAGATTGAAAATGCAAGTTACAGAAGATACACCTCGGCATAAGCAGTAGAAGTGAAGCAAAGATCAAGAGCAGGTTCATATAATGTTGATGTCAAACGTTAACATTCAGGACGATGCCTCGCGGTTTGAAAAAAAATTGGAGGTCATGTGATACCATTTACAAGCAGAAGTTCTTTTGACAACTCTCTTCATCTCCCTCTTCCTCCTCTTGGCGCTATGTTCGCGTTCAGGAGAGCTGACTGATAATCGTCATCAGATACGCCACAAGTCGACTACCTTACGAACATTTCTGCGAGGACGTCGTATATTGGTTGAAGAGAACATTGGCGTTGACAGAGGAGACACGGAAGCGGCGCCTATGTCGATGAGGTGTGCGTTGTATGACGCTGAACTTGGTTGGGTTCTTATGAAGGTAAGAAGACATGTCTACACCTATCTCTACAACTACGTTCACGCCTTGCCTCATCACCTTCACATTCTTGTTCTCTTTAAAATCGTGTGATATACATGATGTGCTCATACGCTTTTGTTTTTGGTTCCAGATATCGAAAGGATGTATGGTAAACGTAAAGCTATAGCTAAACGTACGCCTTTGGCTCCTACTCAACCTACAGCGAGGAAATTAAGCTGGTTACGACTAATGCGAGGATTAGAGTTTCTGTATGAATACAGATAATGGGTAAGTAAGAAAGATATCTTTTGTTGAGTGAAACACTGAATACCCTCCTTTTTTCTTTCTTTCTTTCTTTCTTTCCTTCATATACCAGCCCAATATTCATCTCGATAACACTTTCCACCCCACCAACTTCAACTTCTCAACTCATTACAACACTTGGTGCACTCAGTACAGCAAACTTCGAGTCTGAGCGAGCCGGTACCTGGCATTTAGTGTACGGATCAGCTCTTCCATACCAGCATCAGGTCAGATGTCGTTGATACCTGTACCGTGGGTAGCAGCAGCTGAGACAGCGCCTGACAGCAAACATCTCAACCCTCCCTGCGTTCCCTCACCCCCAGTTCCTCCCTGACTCCGATTTCACCTCCTCATCCCCTCCTAACACTCCCGCTCTGTCCGCTCGGTTGAGTAGAGCATGACGCTCTCATTTTCTTTTACTGTATCCTTGCATCAGTTACTTCATAACTCCTTGACTCGAGCCTTTCATTCGACGAATCTGGTTACGAAACAGATCTAGGCCTGTCGGCATCACACTACCTTTCTCAATGATTCACCTACGTGGGCGGATGGTTTCCTGGTATGATGGATCAGTGGATACTAAAATTCATATATTATTTTCTCATATTCTGAGGTGCATGTATCAAGTCAGATTACCTTTCTCACTCCCATCGTCACCTTGCTCGTTCTACTGTCTTAATAATATTTCATGTGTCCGTTGTCTAATTTCCTATTGTTCCTGATTTTTCTGTAATTCAATTCTTTTACAGCTGTTCTATATCTGTCCATAGCTATTGTTTTAGATCTTAAATTAACGAATCCCTGCTCACGGTCACCTAGATTCAGTTCTACCAATGTAGTTGATGTTGAGGCTCATGTGAAAGACGCGACGCATCCATCAAACTGCTACAAACAAAATCGCGGTTCTTATACAAATAGTGAGGATCGTTTATCTTTTCCTTCCTTCTCTACTACCACTATCTATGCCCAGACCTAACTGAATATCTCAAGCTTCTTCAAGCTATCTTTCACGTCTTTCTCATCATTGACCAACTCAGAATACACAGGCTCATCAAGATACCAATCCTCCATTCTCTAGCAGGGTATCTCAAGTCCCTCAACGGGATCGTCAAATTCATCAAGATGCGCATCAAAGTCATAGCTCTCTAGACAATCAAAACAATGACTCTGTGAACACTGAAGAAAGAAAGAGAAAGCGCAAGTTCGAAAGGTTTGCTGATGTGGCTGAACGAGAGTCAACTGCCAAGAAGCGACGGTATGATTTCGAAGCTAATTTCCACTTCCTGATTCTGATACTTTGTCATAGATACGACGTCTTAGAGCCTTACCGGAAAATAGAATCATTTTACTCTCATGGCATTAGCCTTTTCCTCAATGTCGAACCCGTTATTCTCATCGGTATGAAGGAAGAAACTCGAATCTTGAAAGAAGAAGCTCGTGCTGCTCGACAAGCTCACATCGACGCAGGTGAAGAAGTAGAAATGGACGAGGATGAGGACGAGGACGACGATGAAGACGAAGACAATGATGAGGATAAGATGTGCACATATATGCGTACTATCTCTTTTATTCTTTTTCCTAATCAATGATATTCTGTCTATAGGTCTGATGAGGAGCGCTTACACCACTACAAGATTTACAGGAAGCTCATGGATCGTTATCCCTTTCTCCGAGAGCGTGTTGAGGAATGTTTCAAGTACAATGACCAACAGACTCTCAGCACCATCTTCGACATGGTATGTCATCATTCTTTTCACTGACCTCAACATTGACCATTACTGCTTCAGATCAACACTGCTGCAGACGAGGCAAGGCGCAACGATTCTGGTCATCTCAAGCATGCGGTAATCAAGTTTCTCGGTTCCAATCAAGAGATACTAGAAACTGCGATTGAGCATGTTGACCCTCCCATCCCGGAAAGCTGCAGCAAAAGCAACCAAGGCGTCCATCATCCCCTCATTGCTCTGTATCTTTGTCTGTGGAAGTATTTGCCCGATGCCAGATTTGGTTCTTGGGATACACGTAACGAGTGAGCTTGTCATTAATTATTATTCCTATTGTTCATACTCTTTCTTTAGGACTCTCAAATTGATTCAAGGATCCAAGATTCCACTCGAAGCCAGTGATTATCCTGCCTTCCTCTATGATCTCAGCCTTTTTAGTAGACAACGAAGACGGGAGGGATTTTTGAAGGGCTGGGTGCTACCCTGTGTACGTGGACTACTTTTTACAGTTCCTTTATTGACTTGGCAACATTAGGCATACAAATGTATTTTTACAAGCCCTAGTTCAGCACTTGAGGGCAAGACTGTTCCGACAAAATCTGGAAATGCCAAGATTCACAAATTGCACGGCGTTATGGCAGAAATAATCGCATACGTTGCCATTCAGGTATGATTTGTCGTTGTTGATATTTCCTTTATTTGACCATTCGCTATTTCTAGGTATGGTTCTCGCTCAGTTCTGCACCTGAGTGGACACGCAAAGACGGCTTCTTTGACCTAGCATGCTTCTATATGTGCATCATCACTGTGATTGAGCATGCACCGGAAGCTTGGAGAAAGTCTTTATTCACATGGTGGAATGAGTATGTGTATGCTATCTTACTGTCTTTACTGCTGCTAATATATTCCTCAGGCAAGTGTTCAGTGACGAGGCAGCATCTGCTGCCTCAGCTAAAGACCTAGACCCTGACTCTGACACAGCCTGCCTCCTAGAAGAATTTGAAACTGACTTTCCTGAAGGTGATGTCAAAGAAGACCCCACTGTGAATACCAATGGCTCTACTCCCCCCTCTCCCTCTAGAAGTGACACTTCGACATTGAATCATTCATCTGCACATCCCCGTCACCACAACAGAATTGACTCACCAGTTTCAGATGCTTGAAGGAACGTTTTTGTTTTCATTTTTGTTTGATGCTTTTGCTTGCTTCTGTTATTCTATACTTCTGCTTATTGTATGTTGCTGCTGTGATGTATTAATTGTATGTTCAATATGATTGTTTGTGATCTTTCTTTTGGATATTCATACAATTATTGAATTGATGCAATATTCTTTGCATGCTGTGATTTACTATGTGTTGCATGATATTCCTCAGCATGCAAAATATTCCTCCCATTGCAAAATATCCTTTGTCCTGCCAAATATTTTTCATCTCATAAAATTGCTGCTCAGCACCTGAAATATTGCTTCAAATGCAATGCGTTTCTTGGTATGAAGGACTTCCCTTGCCATCCAAACCATACCCTGTACTACGTTGCATGGCTCATATTGTGTAATATACATCATCTTCCGATATGTTCTCAGTTACATACCATATTGGTTGGAATCTCATTTATGGCTCACTATCCATTAAGTGCCTTGCCATGTCTGATAATACCCAAAACAATAACATAGAATATATATGAAATCTGACATTAATAGAACACCCTTCTCATTTTGCCAGCCCTAATATAACTGTGTAGTGTTTCTCAGCCATTGTTCTTACCAATCTATTTCGTGCTGATGGTTATCATACAATATTCCCCTGGGGAGATTTCGCTGATGCCCAGTCCAAGTGAATTAAAGCCAATTTTGGTCTTAATTCCAGCTTGAGATTGTAAGGTCATAGTTGTAGTGCTTGCAAAGTGCATTGGTTACATGTAATCTGCCACAAAAATGCTGTTTTCCCCTCCAAAAAAAAAATTTTTTGGCCTTCGGCTGATTTGGCAGTTGTCACCCAGAGGCAGTGACTTAGTGAACCACACCATAGCAGGGTGGGTCAATTGGAGTTTCAATGTTTCCCCCCTCCTCCAACCATGCCTTAACTTGTGCTATCCAAAGATCAGTGGTAAAGACTCTTCCAATTCCACAATCTGGGTTAGTAATATTGTGTGGGAGGATCTACTATGAGCAGCTAATCATATTCATGCATCGTCTGGTGTCTACTTGATGCGTGCCTTGGACTGCAGCCTGGAAAACTCAGATTTCATTATTTATTGTCATGCTTGCATGGACGGAATGGGCTGGACCAATTGGTTGGATACTATTCTCCTGTGCCTACTGGGATCCCTACAGATCTCATCTTTTAATATGAAGCACCTTGTGTTCTCAGCACACTCATCCATGCTTCGGAAAGCACACCAACTCCGGCCTGTATCCTTATATTCACTGATAACATTAACACCGTCGACATTTTTAATTATATGCGTGCTTTACCTGCATATAATTACACCTTGTGTGCATCTGTTGATATTCAATTATGAACCAGCCACCAACTTCATGTCCTACATGTTCCTGGGCATGAGAACAAAATTGCTGATGTGGTATCTCAACATCAATTTGTCAGAGCATTATCTCTCCACCCTGGACTTCAACTCAGGTTTTTTGAACCCCCTCATTTACTGCTGGGGCCAACCAAAAAATGATATCATCAGGAAAGAAATCCAGGCAGCCAGAACGCAAGCCCTGGACCCAAGAGCACCCTGATTGTGAACGCGCAATTGCTATGGGTCAATCTATTGATATTGGTACTTGGGATAACTATTCTTCTGCTCTCAACTCCTATCTGAACTTCATCAAAATCCACAATTACCCTGTGGACCCCACCCCTGATGTGCTCTCATATTATGCTGTTTTTATGTGCCACGACATCAAACGGTGCTAGATATTTACTGGATTCTCAAGGGAAGGCATCCTAGGAGCAGAAGGATCAGCTGAGCTATTTTCACATGATTTCTTAATTGCTGGAAAAAACTGATAGATTTCTCATTCCGTGGTTCTCTGGGACTCTTCACCTCCAGTACCGGACCCGTGATGTAAATACTTACGATTTAAAGTATCATCCTATACTAGAAAATATCTGGGTCTTTTGCACGCTGAATTAGATAATACTTACTTAAGCAAAAGCGCCTCTAAAAGCGATAACGTTTTGATCCAGACCCGGCAGAACGGCACTATCACCTAAAACAGTAGCACATCCGGCAATCCGGCAACAGTCAATCTATTTCGAGTTCCCCGCACATCGAGGCAATCTATTTTCGAGTTTCTGCTATCTACTACAACTTCAAATTATTCATGTAGGTTTTGGTATTTTGTTGTCATAGTTGAAATATCAACTTCTGCTAAAGAAATACATAATCCACAACTTTCTTTTTCTGCATGGCCCTGCTGGAACTGGCAAGACATTCTGCTATAATACACTGTTTTGTGCATTATGTGCAGAGAAAAAGATTGTTCTGTGTGTAGCATCATCAGGAATTGCTTCAATACTACTACTGGGAGGTAGAACTGCACACTCCACCTTCAAAATTCCAATTCAGATGTTTGATGGACAACTGTGTGCAGTTAAAAAACAAAGTCTCTTAGCTGAGCTGCTACTAYAACAAACTGAACTTATAATTTAGGATGAAGTTCCTATGCAAGATTGTCTTTGTCAGRAAGCTGTTGATCTGACTCTGAAAGATATATGTTCAGAGCCAAGCAAATCCTTTGGTGGTGTAACAGTGGTATTTCAAGTTGGAGGTGACTTTCAACAAATACTGCCTGTTGTGCCTAAGGGATCCTGTGAACAGATTGCAGGCCAATGCATACAGCACTCAAGAATTTGGAGAGAAATACAGATTCTGCATTTGAAGCATAATAAGTGGCTAGAGACCAGTACACCAGAGGACTGAGAGTATGCAGAATGAATACTCAAAGTTGGACATGGAACTCCACCAATAACAGATTCAGAGAACAAAATCAGGCTAGATCCTTAAATGAAGTGTGGTGATAATCCAGCTTCCTTGATTACTGCTATCTATCCAGGGCTAGATTCAGTAGTTCATCCCAATTATCATAATGATGATTGGTTTTCCAAACACACTATACTCTCTGCCTGGAATGACAGTGTAGATGAACAAAATCATATGTGTTTAGATTGTTTTCTTGGAGATGAAATGATATTCCACAGTGCAGATTCTGCAGTTATAAAGGAAGAGACAGATGGTGATTTTCAATATCCCATAGAATTTCTCAGTTCAATAAAAGGCTCTGGCCTTTCACTTTCAAAATTGAGGCTAAAGATTGGAACTTCTATTATGCTTTTGAGAAGTCTGGATGAGGCTCTGCAATGGTATCAGAGGAATTTTAACCAGAGCTACTGGCTGTGTACTAGAGATTCAGATATTGGGAGGTGACTTTGTTGGGAAGACAGCATTTATCCCTGCATCACTATAACACCATCTAATCTTGACTTACCCTTTACTTTAAAACATTAGTAATTTCCAGTATGGCTTTGCTTTGCAATGTCAATCAACAAACCACAGCCTGACAATCAGTAGACCATGTTGGCAGCTTAAATCTCCATATTCCTGTTTTTACACATGGTCAGCTTTATGTTGCATTGTCATGCCATACTTCAAGTTAACACATAAAGATTCTATTCCTTGAAGGTAATACTTATTACAATTTCTGAGTAATACAGATGGCCAATAATCTCTTTTTTAGAAAGTGAAGAAGGTATATAATATAAGTCATAGTATATCCAGAAGTACTACTTAAGACTACATGGTCACTATGAATAGATTCTATTACTGTATTTAATTCTATGATACAATCATCCAAGTAATATCCCCTGCCCGTGCCTTCAGCACAGGTCAAGCTAAGCTTGTCCTATACTATAAATTAGCATGGTCTTTTGCACACCCAAAAGCTTACTAATATTTACCTAAGCAACTTCAGCAGGCTGAAGGTCTGCTGCCTCCATGCCACAGGCACAGATCAAGCTAAGCTTGTAAGATAACTAAATTCCCATGTCCACTAGGTTGGAGGCACTTGAGAAGTGAGTATGTAATAATATTGTTTTTCTTATTGTGTAGTCTGGACAAACCTGAGGTGACCTGGGATAACCTGGAGTGACCTGGAGTGACCTCAGGTGGCCATGGTGACCACATTTTGACTATAAAACACAGAAGTTCTTGCAGTGACCTAGGTGACCTGGGAAACCTGGAGAGCCATAGATACTATAGTTGCTCTTTTTAACCTGAAGTAGCCTCTGGTCCAGAGGCCCTTTTCCTGATGTTCCTGAATCTAATGATCATGTCCCTGAACTTCCTATGGCACTGGGTCAACACAATACCCCAGTTGATGTCCCTGGTGTTGACAACAATGATGTTTCAATGGGAGATGAAGATCAGAAGCCAACTTTGTTCATTGATACATGCCTTTTTCTTCACCAAATGGAAATAGATGAAGGTGTTGAATGTGAACTAGGCCAATTTGAGATACTGGATCAATTGCTTTCTGACACTCAATTGGGAGTTGCTTCCATGGATGGAGTGATCTCACAAGAGAAGGCCTCATTTACTGGTGGTTGGGATCAGTTGGATGTTGAGCACCTGGTGTCAAATGCCATGAGTACTACAAGCTGGCTCACTGTCAGTTTGGTTCACTAATGTGTTTCCAGGTCCTGCAATTTACAAACAGTCTCAATGTCTTGGAGAAAGTCAATGCTGTCTTTCAATGACTGCAAAAAACCACTACTCCTCAGTCACCTGACATGGCTACTAGAGATTTGCACTCTGTTGACCCTTCTTCCTGGAATGATCTCCCAGGTGAATGTAGGATTCAAGCTCTCAAGATGGCCCTTCATCAAGAGCAGGATTGTTCTGCCAAGCTCAAAATCAAGAACCACTGTCTTAAGGAAGAACTGGAGGTCTCTGAGTGTTGTGCCAGTATTATCAACGCCATTTGATCCCATCAGCTTCCTGAATCTGACCTTCTCCCACCTTCTTCCCCTGTCGATGACTCCACTCGCCTTTGTTACCCTAGCCTCGAGGACACAAGCTCTTCTCTTTGCTCCACCTTGTCCTGTTCTTGTGAGGAGTCTGCCCAACTTCATGAGGAGGTACAATCCCTTTGCAGTGAACTTGCTAAGCAGAATCAACACTTGTCTCAAGCTGAAACTATGCACAAGGAGAATGTGCAGAAGCTTGGAAATTTGGAATGAGCACTCTCCACTGCTTACAATGATCATCACACCCAGATGGAGCATATTGCTGCTGTTCATTCTGAACAGAATGTGCTTCAGACTGAGCTCTCAGCTCTTGCTGCCAGTCATACTCAGATTGGTAAGCTTGTTGACATGAAGAACAAGATGATTGCCAGGTTGTCATGGGCTATTAACCATCTGCACAGTGGTAACCTGTTGGAGTGCATTGGTGAAGTTCGTCACCAGCTATTTAGGATCATGGGTGAAGTTGCTGCTGCAGCTTCTGAACTTGCTGATACCCAAGACAAGGATCTCCTTCCCTTGATCTGAAGTTACACTCAAAGCATTAACACTGGATTTTATATCCTTTGAGAGTGTTTGGATTGTCTTGACACAGTGACTTCTGTGTTCCTGCTAAACAAGGAGTATTTTTCCATCTTCAGTGAAGCATGCTTCCTCTATGACACAGAGAACTTCCCAAATTTGGGTGATGTCTCTGGATTCTTCACTTCTCATAGCACTGGTCATGTAAACCCTTCTGCCATTTGTTGTATCCCACTTGAACAGTTTGTCCAGAACACTTGGTCCAAAGAGGTTCCTGAAAGTGAGATCATTCAGTTCCATCATTGAGTGGATGTGTAAATTCAGGCAGTGGATCATCCTGCTGGTGTCTCCATTACAGTACAGGCTCATCTGTCACTGACTTCCATGGCTGTTCAGTGCAACTTGGTCCCAGCATCATCTTCCTCCTCTTCTGATCCTTTCTTTCCTCATAGTTCTGGCAGCATCTGAGTTGTTGATGATTGTAGTAGCATGATCAACCTCACCAATTTGATGGATGCTGCTTCTGAGGCATCAAGCAAATGCAAATGTGATGATCAGGGAGATATAGACAACACAAAATGTAGTCAAGTTGATCTGGAGGGGTCAGAGTACAATGATATGTATGCTGAGCAGTAGAATAGTATAGATAGATCCCAAAATTTTGTTACTTTTCTTGATTTTTCTATGTGTTTTCATAGTTTTCTTGAATAGATATATTGTACAAACCTAAAGTTGTGTGAATTAAGAAGATTAGTCCTCAAGATTGGGATCATTATCCCTCTCTTGTGACTCCTCCTCTATTTGAGCCCATTGTTCAGGCATAGGTTGCACTCATTTTGGATGCACTGCATGCCAGTCTTGTAGAAGATCAATTGATCCCACCATATTATACCAAAAGACCCATGAGTTGTGTTTGTCACTGTAACTTGTCCAATGCACATAGTATTCAAGGTGCTTATTGGTCCAATGGCATTGAGAATTGATAATATACTTGACTTGGTGCTCCTCACCTCCTGCAATCTCAATTAGGGGTGGAGGTTCACCACAATCTGGATAGGGGTCATTATCATGGGATCAGGGAAGACTGACATGGAATACATCATGAATCTTCCTTAATTCGTATGAGAGGTTGAGACAGAATGCATGCGATCCCACAGCATCTTTGATAGTATAAGGACTAATCCATCTTTGATCCAATTTCTTAGAAGGTCATGTAGTGGTCAAATTCATAGTACTGAGCCAAACTTTGCATCYAGGCTGAAACTGCTCATTGTCTACAGGTAAATGATGCCAATTTGCATTACATTCAGCAGTCTTATTCACCTTTTTGATCACCTTTTTCAAGAACTTGTGAAGATTGTGAAGACTTTTGACCTTTCTATTGGCATTGGCATCTCTCAAATTTGAAAGACTGACAGCTAACTTTGGGTGATAGCCCTTGTTGACAAAGAATGGTGTTTGACCAGTAGTGGTATGAGGTGTATTATTGTAAATGAATTCAGCAATTGGAAGCATCAAGGACCAATTATCCTGATTGTAGTTCAGGTAGATCCTAAGGTATTGCTCCAATGTCTGATTCATACATTCAGTTTGACCATTGGTTTACGGATGGTAAGTGGTTGATAAACTGGATTGAATATCCAATGATTGACAGATTGACTACCAGAATGATGATACAAACAGCATTCCACAATCCGAAACTATGTCAGAAGGTAGTCCATGCTTAGAGAAAAYRTGTGTGATGAATAGTTGTGCTAAATYATCAGCAGTACCTRTGGTAAAGCATGGAATGAAGATAGCTTGCTTCAAGAATTGACAAACTATGACCATAATGGCATCGTAAGGTGTTTCCTGCCCTTTATTTGGGATCGACAGGGGTAAATTGACAATATGATCCACTGAAATCAAATACCAGGGCCTCTCTGATACTGGTAGAGGCTTTAAGAGCCCAAAAGGTTTCYGTCAAACATCCTTTGCACATATACACTCAGAACAGGTGTGTACATAATGGAGGACATCTTTATACAGTCCAGGCCAGAAGTATGTCTGTGATATCAGCTGTACTGTCTTTCTGATGCCAGGATGTCCACAAAGCTTATGATTGTGGTGTGATTTCATTACCTCCATCTGTAAATTCCCAGTGTCAGGGATGTAGACCTTGTTTTGATGCCAAAGTAATTCATCTTTGATGGTGAATCCCTCCTTATTCTTCCCTTTTGCCTTCTTTATCACAGCTAGCCAGTACTTGTCCTTCTCAGTGCTGCATATTTGTACAAGTTGGAGGTCTTTGTTGAGCAAAAAGTTGGCCAGTAGTTGCTCAGGTTGAATGAGGACCATGTTATTGTGATCGTGGTCCTTTACCCCCCCCTTTTAGGATAGATGTCCAGTCTCCGAGTGAGGGCATTAGGCTTCAATCCCAAAACACCTGGTCTGTAATTGATCATGAAATCAAATCCTGAAAGAAATTCAGACCATTGTGCCTGTTGACAGCTAAGTTTCTTGGTTGTCGTGAAGTGTTGGAGGTTATTGTGATTGGTATACACCTGTACTGTGTACCTTGCACCTTCCAAGTATACTCTCCACTGTTTGAAACTTTCAATGATAGCCAGCATTTCCTTGTCATATATATCATAGTTGAGTTCTGCTGGTATCATCAATCTCGCATAGAAGACCACAGGATGTATATTCTTCATTTTGGGATCAATTTGACTCAAAATGGAAGTGATAGCCACATCTGATGCATCAGACTTGACAATGATTGGAAGATTGGGATCGAAATGCCATAAAACAGGTGCTTCCATGAATGCATCCTTCAAAATTTGGAAAGCAGCCTTGCATTCAGCATCAAAATTGAATTTTACTCCTTTCTTCAACAATCTCGTCAATGGCTTTGTGATTCTAGAGAAATTATCAATGAATCAGTGGTAAAAGTTCACAAAACCCAAAAACGACTGTAATTGCTTCACGTTCTTGAGATCAGGCCAATCCTTGATCACCTGAACTTTGTATGGGTCCATTGCAATCCCATTGGGTGAAATAATGATGCCAAGGTACTCCATGCTGCGCTGGTGGAACTCTGATTTCTCAGGCTTTGCATGCAGATTATATTCCTGAAGTCATTGCAGAACTTTTCTGACATGTTCCATGTGTTCAGCCTCATTTTCTGAATACACAAGGATATCATCAAGATAGATGACCACACATACATCCACCATATCATGAAATAATTCGTTCATGAATAACTGGAACGCAGACGGTGCATTTGTGAGTCCAAAAGGCATCACTAGATATTTGAAGGTGCCATATTGAGTTTGAAAAGCTGTCTTCCATTCGTGTCCTTTGAAGATTCTCATGTTATTATAACCAGCTTGGAGATCAATTTTAGTGAAGATTTTAGTGTTCCGAAGCTGATCAATAAGGTTTCCCATGAGAGGAAGCAGATAGCGATTCTTGATTGTGAGACGATTCAGACCTCTATAGTCAATGCAAAGACGCAAACTTCCATCTTTCTTCTTTGAAAATAGGACTGGTGCACCAGCAGGAGATTTGGAAGTATGAATGAAATCTTTTCTGAGCATGTCATCAATGTACTCTTTCAGCACTTTAAGCTCCGCTTCTGATAGATTGTACAACTTCCTGACAGGAGGCATGGCATCATTTTCAGTATTGATCCTAAGGTCATATGGTTGATGTGGGGGTAGAGCCTTTGCTTCTCCTGGTGAGAAAACATCCTTGAAGTCGGAGTACTGTTCAGGAACGAACTGGTTCAACAGAACATCTTCTTTAGTTTTCTGTTTGTCTGTTGAATTATCTCCAGCTTCCTGTGCTGAGAAAGCATGTTCTTCAGAGTCATCCTCCTTCCCAACTGGTGGCACATGTATCAGAAATGCAGGATTGCCTTCACATATCGACTGATTCATAGCAGCAGCATTGATGAAGCTAACACAAGGCAGATTATCTGAAGAACTGGTGATTGTAGCACACTGTACTCATCGATGAGCCTTGATTTTAATGTTAGACTGACCTTTTCTCGTTGCTTTGCCTGGTGTTTTCAGCTGCTGCAGTGTGAATTTGGAATTGATTGTTCCAAACAAGACTCTAGTTGAGCGTACAGGTGGAGGCAGGCCCATATTTGGGATCGGGGTGGTGGATTTTGGGATCGAAGCAGTAGTTTCTGGGATTGGAGTAGTTTCATTCCCATCAGACAATTCAATTTGATCTATCCAATCATTGATGAACAGTAATAATGGATTGTCCACTCCCAACAGCTCCCCAATGTAGTCCAATTCTTCATCTTCTACGTCCTTGATGGTAACCTTGTGATTGTAGACGTCCTTTGATCCCATAGGTTGCTCGTTAGGTGGTTGGTCTTGGGATCACAGGTTGTCACTTTGGGATTGATCCACCACATTGTCTAATATTTTGGGATTGAATGAGGGTAAACAGGGTCCGATGTGATCTGATTCTTCATCGGGCACTTCCTCAATCTTGACAGCATGTGATTTAGTCAATGTGGGATCAATGATGATGGCATGAAGTGCGGCATTGGTAGTTAATGATACCAATGCATTCTTCCAGTCTATAAGGGGATTGTGCTCCTGCAGCCATGAGAATCCAAGTACTGCTGGAGTGGATGGGCATAATTTGGTGACCAAAAAGGTCATTTCATGGATAGTCCCATCTTCAAATCAGATATTTGTCAATAGCTTTTGCGTAACAGCTCCAGCTGACATAGTTTTTCCATTGAAGAGTTTGAGACATATCAGTTTTGCGAGGTCATGAAGATGCTTGGGGAATTGTAATGCTAGCTTTGCATTGATGAAAGATTTAGTAGCTCCTGAATCAACAAGAGCATTGTAATACAGTGAAGAAATTGAATTAGCATCCAAAGAAAATGGTAGTAAAAGAGAAACACACGAAGTTGAATGGATGTATTCTACCTCCCTCTCTATTTCGACTGCCCACAGTCATTTGGAGACTGTCTCAGAACTCAGTGGCTCTCTGTTCCCACCTGAGTCCCTGAGGAGTTTCCTGACTGGTCACCTTCATTGGGATTGAAATCTGGCAAAGGCTGGTCTTTGGGTCCTCCAATCAAGAATTCTATTGTCAGATGCTCTTTGACCCCAAACCATTCATCCCATTCATCTTCTTCAAGAACCAGCACAATCATCCTACCCATTTGTACCTCATCATCTGGACAATCAGCAACGAAATGTTTATCAGAATCACAACACAAGCATAACCCTTCCTTATGACATTGATGCTGTTCCTCTTGCCACTTTGCTAGTATTTCAGGCATTTGGTAGGGTCAATTCTGCTGTTGATTGGTTGATGATCCCATCTGCCTATTAGCGTTCACTGGCTTGGGGCTATTAGGTCCCACTGGGATCTTATTACATGCCCAAGGAGGTCCACGCATGTTGGTCTGAGACACAGGAGCCAGATTATTGTTCATTTGACCTGCTTGTCCAATCTCCATGTCCTCAGCCTGTGCCATCTTCCCTTGCTGTCCTGTATGACCCCAATTACTGATTGGATTATTCAATCTGTTACCATAAGTATGCCAGGTATTAGTGAGACCAGTGTCATTGAAAGCTTGGCAAGTAGTGTCGATTTCAAGTAGTTGTTGCCATAGTTCCATGTATGTGTGTGGTACCACTCCCTGGTTAATCAAAGCATCACATAGATCCCAATGAGTTTTATGAAGCAAGTGATAGTGCAATGCAGTGTCATTGTAACCAGTGAGCAAGCTGAACTGTTCATAGCACATAATGAATGATGCAAAGGATTCAGCAGTGGCTTGGAATAGACTCTCCAGTTGCACCTGTGCCTGCAATTGCTCATTTTGCATACCAAACATTGTCCTGAAAGTATTCAGGAATGCTCTCCAGTTGTGCAGCACTGCTACATATTCTCCACACTCCTCTTTGTCCTTGAGATTCTGATGATACTGAAGTGCACTATCTGCCAGGTATGAGAGCACAAAAGCAATTTTTGATTCATCAGAGGTGTAGAGGTTTGGCTTCACTCATAGGATTGTATTAATCTGGGTGACAAACAGTCTCCATTTCATCCTATCGATCCCAGAAAATGGCATCAGTTTGCGTAGTTCAAGCTTCGATTCATGAGTGATGTCATGAT
Source organism: Neonothopanus nambi (assembly GCA_003987895.1). Lineage (NCBI taxonomy): Eukaryota > Fungi > Basidiomycota > Agaricomycetes > Agaricales > Omphalotaceae > Neonothopanus > Neonothopanus nambi. The sequence goes on along the minus strand of RCHF01000478.1, from coordinate 13,426 downwards.
TGATCTGTTCCTGAGCAGGATTCCTTCCACTGTTCCCATTACTGTTCCCAGATGGTCCCTGTGGTCCTGGTGGTCCTGGTGGTCCTTGACCAGCTCCTCCAGGGAACATCATGTTTGGTGGGATTGGCGGTGGCAGAGGTGGCCCTTGCAGCAGTGGAGGTGGACCCAGTGGTGGTGGTGGACCTTGTGGTGGGGGAGGACACAGAGGAGGATGTTGAGGAGGACCTGCTGGTGGGAAACCAGGAGGTGGACCAGGTGGTGGCAGATATGGAGGTTGTCCCCCAGGTGGCCCTGCTGGTGGTTGTCTCCCTGGTGGTCCCATAGGTGGTAATCCTCCTCCTCCAGGTGGTCCCATTGGTGGGGGTCCAGGAGGTCCCATGGGTGGTGGTTGTTAGGAAACGTCTCACCAGCGTCAATGGACTGAATCTGAACAGCAACACATGATATGACATATAACCGGCAAATTCCGTCTCAATCTGTGTCATCTTAGTTCTCAAATCTTAAGTCCCAATAAAATTCCTTTAATTCTACACTAATGACTACAACTACATTCATTTAGAGTCATACAGGCCATGTACCTAGTCATTGCAAGTCACAATCCTTAATACTAGTCATTCATTACTCACAATTAGTCAATTTCCTTGTATATCTACTCTAGAGTACAGTATATAAAGTGGGTAGTACAATCCATGTAAGCTTAGCTTGAATATTTTGACAATCTACACACTGTTTACTCAGAACCTTGGAACCTATAACTGAACCCTGGCCTTATCTGACTATTCAGATAAGAAGTACAGCTTGGATATACCTCTCAACTAGTAACTGAAGCACTTCCAGTTACTTACCTTTAGCTATTGCTCTTGACAAATTACCAAGCAGCAATCTAATCTCTCAACTATCGACACATTACCAATACTTGAACTCAGTCGATGCATTACCAACATCTTTCTGTCTGAATTACCAAAGCACTTCCAGTTTGATTCTTACAGCCTCTTACTAACAACTCATGGTCATACTTACTGGGTAAGATTTGCTACAAAGTAAACACTAACCCTAACATAATATTCAAGCTTTCTATTGTCTAGCAGGATGGCCATGAGAACTCGAACCACCCATACTACACGCACCAGACAGCAATGAATAACTAATCAACATAGGTCTAATGGAGTTGTCACAGAACATGTTATAACCCCAGATAGCAACCTATGGCAACAATCATTAATGGAACCAGTATCTACCACGCCTTCTACATCTTTCGTTCCCTTCTCCACCCCTGGTAGAACACTAGGTGAAACCCCTCAAGGTATTAGTCTCATAAATTCAACCACAGATGCTACAAGACCTACTAATCCTCAGTCATCTGGATTCAACATTGCCAACATGACTCCTTTATCCCCTATTAGACCTCGAACCTCATTATATTTGGAAGTTTTACAAGCCAACATAATTGGAGGACAAGCTACAGAGCCCTTAACACTGACAACTACTAATGTCGATCAAATCCTTCGTGAACCATATGAAGGTTGTATGCCATCAAATATTCGGATAGTTAATGATTTATCTGAGGAAAGTAGTTCAGACGACGAGGAGGATCACGGAGACTTACCACTATTAGAAGATGTATCTGACTCAGAACCTGAAGATACAGATAATGACTCAGAAGTTGAAAACAACAGAGAAGGATCAACATCTCCACATACCTATGTGGATGAATGGCAGGAAAATAACCCGACTACTCCAATCATGAGTTATTATGGAGGAATGAGAAGAGTGTTAGGAAGTGAGTATACAGAGCCAGTCACTCCTAGCCCACATTATACTTGTAATTTCACCTATAGAGATACACCTCCCCATATTCAGGATCTAATACAGCATGCCTCTCGAAGAGTGCAAGCTTACCTACAAGAGGAAATAAGACTGGATCCCCGGGGGATCCAGTTCATCCCCCTGCTCCACCTAGTACCCCGTCATCACATACAGAACAAGAAGAGGAGGAAGACGCACTTGTTACAGTGCCAGCCATCACACGATTTACTGCTTTAGCAATAGCAAGCAGAACACTCCTTCAACGAGTAGGAATCGACCTGGATACAGAGCATAGCAACCACTATTGGGTTAGAAACATGCATACCTTCGCAGAAGCAGACCCTCTGGATATTGCCCAACCATATAGGGAAAGGTTTCAGCTACCCTATAACCAACAAGAATTAATTGAATTATACAGATACTCACATTGACCAGATATGGCAGAAATTTATAACGGAAGACCTATGTCCCTTCAGCCCACCCCGCCAATTACAAGGACCACAGCTGATTATACTTATCTTGCATTACATGTGGTAAATGTATTGTCAAGTGAAGGATCAGTCTGTAGAACAGAAGAAGATATGACTCACAGAAGAACTTCAGAGAATACTAATCCAATTCATTCCAATTCTTCAAGAAGCGGTACCGAAAGCTGGCAAGAAATAACGATCCCGTCCAGAAGAAGTAGCTCTCAAAGTAATGACTCACCTCAGTTTTCCCGAGTGGAAACTCCTACTCGTCAAATAGGATCTCGTGTACTTTTTCCAGCCGCCACTGAAGTCCTATGACAATACATACAATTGATGCCTCAATTGGTAAGGCAGGCAGCGCAAGCAGTACAAGACCGATTACCAACTCCGTGGCATCCAACTAGACAAGGCCCTCAAATTTCAGTTGGACCTACAATAGAGGAAGTTTCGTTTAGCACTTCGTCATCTCCTACCGCAATACATACCTCCCCATCACTACGGCCATCTCAGGATTCAGCATCTAACTCTGTAAATCCTCAAAGTCCTAGGGCATCAACGAGGAATTCGGAACGTGAGTCAATCAGATTAGATTATGATTATTATGATCCTGTACCACCATACCCGGAACCACCTACATATGCTCAATCTCAACGACCTACAACTTCAAATCAAACAAGGAGAAGTAGTGGTTCAAATCATGCTTCAAGAAATGGTGATACACACATACCAAAATCACAATCAGCAAACCAAACGAGTCCGCTATCCAGCGCTACAAGACCACCTGAATCCTCAACATTTAGTAGTATGTATACAGGACCTTACGAGAGAACTTTGCACAGTAGTACCGCAGGAATTCGTGTTTGGGGAGATGATGATGGAATACGAGTGAGCGCCGATGATGGCATCTGAGTAACTCCAGTCGAAGAGACAACGATCCATACAGATGATAACGTAAGAACTCGAAATCGAACAAGAGTAGAAAACTGGCGCACCAATCTGGAAGAACGAATTCGACGAGAACAAGATTCATTCAGTCAACCACGATCGAATCAGAATCTTTTCCCAAATCGCCCGTTATCTAGTCGTACTATGGTGTCGTTAGCAGATCTTCGAAGACAGGCCACAGGAAGTATCAATCCTCAGTTGCCACGAAGAAATAATGTTCGATTTCAACCCTATGAACAGGCAGAAGCGGGACCATCAAAAACGCGACGTACTGAGAATTCAGAAACATCTTCCGGGATAACAGAACTTCGAAGAAGTCAACAATATCCATTTATACCTAATAAAGGGAAGAGCCCGCTTAGAGCAACGGGAGGAGGACCCCCAAATGATCCCAATGACCCTGGGGATCCACCAATGGATAATAATTCCGACGAGGAAGACATACCTGATCAAAGACAACATCCCCCAATGGATAATCACAGTCAAATCAGAGGACCACCAGATCCAGGGGATCCTGGAGGATCAGGTGGACCACCACCAATCGACCCTAATAGTGGCGACGGAGATTCAGACTCGGACGATGAAGGAAGTAATAATCATGGAAGACGACAAACAGGCAGAGATGGTCGGGATGGCCGAGACGGCCGAGATGGTCGAGATGGTCGAGATGGAAGAAATGCGGAAGAAACTGAGGAACGCCGTCAACGTGAAGAAATCAACAGAGCTTTAAATAGAGAATCTAAACTTGATATCAACAAGCCTAAAGAATTTGACGGTACTGATCGCAAAGAATGGTCAACATTCATCGATAGTTGCTCCAATATGTTCGAAGCGAAACCTACCATATATTCAACACAAAAGTCCAAGATAACCTTCGCTGCATCCTATTTGGCAGGCGCCGCCCTAAGACATTATAATAACTTGCAAAAGAAACAATGAGATGGTAACATTGTTCCTGCTCTTGAAACCTGGAATGAATTCATAATCGCCTTTTCTAGGTTATTTGGTCTCCATGATGAAACATTATACTCACAGTCCACATTAGACACAATTCGTCAACGTTTCAATGAAGTTTTCGCTGATTACTTGGTTCGATTTGAAGACGTGGCGAATAAGACTAAGTATAATGATCCTGCAAGAAGATACTGGCTATTAAGACAAATTCGGGCAGATTTAAGAAATAGACTTACTTTTCATGGTCGAATTCCAGAAAGCTATGATGAAGTTGTGGAAAGATTGCTTGAACTGGATAGCACTGCGGAGGCCTTTAACGACATCGGAATGGGGGATACAAGGTATAATCGAAACTGGAATAATTCACAGGAAGAGGAAACGCAGCGGAATTATCGAACCAGGTTTCAACCAAGAAACAATGCAAATGTCACGTACCCACAGCAAAATAATCGACCTTCAGAAATAACGACGAGGAACCGAGCAACTGCAAATGCAGCAAATGTAAGTAGCACTCCACCTTTAAATAAACCTCCTCCTCGAATATCTCAAGAAGAATATGAACGTCGTATGAAGGAGCAATTGTGTATTAGATGTGGAGAATCAGGACACTTTGGGAGACAATGCCCCACCTACACGATAATAGGGAGAGCAACATACGAAGACCTTGACAGTGAAGGAAGAAATCACGAAGAAGCTGTTGTGGGACGAGCTTCATTCACTGATAATACACAAGACCAACATGCACAAGTTTACCTTGAAGTAGAAGGCGTTGATGGACTTATTCAAATTGATGATACCGTGTTTGAAAGGGATCCGTTTGAGGGAGAATATGAAGATACCTATAATCAGGGAAATGGCAGTGGGGCTCAGGACGAGAGGGAGAGTTCTTGAGCCAAGAACCAACATACCCTCAAAGGTTGTATGGTGTAAGAACAGAACCGGCTACTATCACATCAAGGTCAGAAGAATCATTTATAATACCAACTAAACTTTTCTCCTTAGAAACGCCAACTTATCATGCCTTGCTGGACATGGGTGCAACAAAAGCCTTTATAGATATTAATTTAGCCAACAAATATCAAGACCGAATAAAGAAATTACCTTATACGATTCCTTTATGACTCTTCGACAGCGAATACACATCTGCTGGAAATATTACACATGAAATTACTACAAGCATATTCTTTGAAGGAAATGTAACTCACCAAATACAATTCTTAATAACAAAACTACATCCTGATACCCCAATTGTATTAGGCTTACCATGGTTTCGACAATATGACCCGGAAATTAACTGGAGAACATTAATGATTACCCTGGATAATGGTGCCCAATTACTAGCGGCACAGGTACGAGATCTTCAATCAAAGTGTACGAGTAAGCCGACAATTGAGGATGAGCCTGAGGAAGAAATTTTGAAAGCAACTTTAGGACTGGACGACCCTGTACTTCTTCACGAAAACGAATGTGGGACCTACTTCAATGAGAAACGCTTAGAACAAGAACTGAAGAATAAACAGACTATGGAAGACATACCAATCGTGCAAATTGTAAAAGCAACCACTTTCATCAAGCTACTCGAAGCAGGATGTATATCAGCAGTTTTATATATAATCCCCTCTGACAAAGAAATGGGGATAAATGCTTGAACTGCTACAACGAATGAAGAACATTATAAGCTGAAAGGTCTCGAGCAAGTATTGAATCCGAATAAACCAACGGATCAAGAGGTCTTGGAGAAATTTGTACCTCCAGAATACCGGCGATTCGCCAAAGCCTTCTCGTCAGCCGAAGCAAAGACTTTACCTCAACACAGACCCTACAACATTTGAATTGATACCATAGACGACAAACTGCCTCCCTACGGGAAACTTTATAACCTATCTGAAACGGAATTGAAGGTATTGAAAAGCTACATTGACGAAATGTTAGAAAAAGGATTTATACGACCATCGAACTCACCTATTGGCGCCCCAGTACTATTTGCAAAGAAGAAGGACGGTGGATTACGACTCTGTGTTGATTATAGAGCGTTAAATCAACTCACAAAAAAGAATCGTTATCCATTACCTTTAATCGGAAACCTGATTGACCAGCTTCAAAAGGCGAAGTTATATTCTAAATTGGATTTACGAGCAGGCTATAATAACATCAGAGTAGTGGAAGGGCATGAGTGGAAAACTGCATTCCGGACAAGATATGGAGCTTATGAATACCTTGTTATGCCATTTGGATTAACGAATGCCCCCTCTGTGTTCCAACATTTCGTAAATGATGTGTTTCGGGATATGGTGGATGACTTCGTCATAGTGTACCTGGATGATATTTTAATCTACTCAAATAACGAAGAAGAACACAAGGAACACGTATCTCGAGTCTTACAACGTCTTGAAGAACATGACCTCCATATAAAACCTGAAAAATGTGAGTTCCATACTACTTCAGTGGAATACTTAGGTGTTATTGTTTCACCTGAAGGAGTTATAATGGATCCAAAGAAAGTGGAGGTGATACAACAGTGGGAAAAACCTACCACGGTGAAGGAACTACAATCGTTCCTGGGATTCACCAACTTTTACCAAAGATTTATAGATAACTTTTCCGGCATTGTAAAACCTTTAACGAAGCTTACTGGGAAGAAGGAAGTATGGGAGTGGACCGAAGAATGCAACAAAGTCTTTGAACTTTTAAAATGGTCATTTCAGGAAGCTCCGTTACTATGACATTTCGATCCGGACTTACCCATAATTATTGAATCTGACGCCTCGGACTATGCTATCGCTGCTATAATATCACAAATTGACCCAACCACAAACGAAATACATCCTATCGCGTTTTATGCTCGAAGTATGAACGGCGCAGAACTAAATTATGACATTTATGACAAAGAATTGTTAGCCATAGTTGAATCATTTAAACAATGGCGAGCTTACCTTGAAGGAGCACAATACACAATCCAAGTTTTCACGGACCACAATAATCTTCAATGGTTCTCAACCAAGAAAATGTTGAGTCGACGTCAAGCCCGCTGGTCCGAGTTTTTATCAGGATTTGACTTCATCATCAACTATCGCCCAGGGAGATTAGGTGGAAAACCCGACGCACTAACAAGACGATCTGATGTATACCCAAAGAAGTCAGCACAAGATGAAGCAAATAAAGGAAATCATAAGATATTACTCACTGTGGAACAACTAGCGGCAAGTCTAATTATGAATGAAGAATTACAACTCACAAAGATCAAGAACGCTAAGAAGGATCGATATTGGAAAGAACATGAAGTAATAGCCGTATCTGAAGATCCTAATGATTTCACAATTGAGAACGGAATGTTACTTCGTGGAGGGTTAATCTATGTTCCAAACAGTGGCAATTTACGACTTGAAATCTTACAGTTGTACCATGACCATAAATTGAGGGGACATCCAGGTATTAGGCGAACAGGTCAACTTATCCGACAAGTATATTTTTGGCCAAGGATGCAACGAGACATAAAACGCTATGTCAGAAGTTGTCACGAATGTCTAAGAAGTAAGACTAACCGGCGGAAACCTTTTGGATTATTGAAACCATTGCCTATTGGGGAGAGACCATGGAGCTCCATTTCTGTAGATCACATTGGTGAACTACCGGGATCAAATGGATTTAACGCGATAATGGTAGTAGTCTGCCGACTCACCAAACAAGCGATATTTATACCCTGCCGAACGGATGATAATGCGTCTAATTTAAGCAAACTGTTTATACGACATGTGTTTTCAAAACACGGCTTACCTAGTGATATCGTCTCTGATCGAGGGGCAACGTTTGTGTCAAGCTTCTGGAGATCCTTATGTGAATCGTTGGATATCCAGACTAATTACTCGTCAGCATATCACCCGCAGAGTGATGGGCAAACGGAATGTACCAACCAATCATTGGAACAATACTTACGCCTCTTTGTTAACTACGACCAAGACGATTGGGAGGAGTGGTTACCATTAGCCGAATTCGTGTATAATAACTCACCAAGTAGCTCCACAGGAATGACACCCTTCTTCGCAAATAAAGGGTTTCACCCGAAACTTACAATCTCCTTGAAAAGTGTTCCAAGCCATTTAGCACACCTAAAAGCACAAGAATTGAAAGACGTACATGAGTACCTAAAACACGAAATCAGTAGAAGCAATGCAACATCGGAAAAGTATGCAAACTTGAAACGAGGACCCACACCAAAGGATTGGAAAGTAGGCATGAAGGTCTGGTTAAATTCACGAAACATCAAGACTAAACGACCCACGAAAAAATTGGATTATAAGCAGTTCGGACCGTTTGCAATAACAAAGAAAATATCAGATCACGCTTACCAATTAGCATTGCCCAGGAATATGCGTACCCTCCATAACGTGTGAGTCCTGTACACCAAATTGATTAATAGAAATGCTTGAACCTGTGCGCAACTTTAATACATCACAAGCTGAGATACCGGCATAGCCACAACTGATTAATCAGGTTCTGCTGGGCACTCAGGCAGGGCGCTCCTCGTCACAGCTCCTCCTTGCAGCTCCTCGGTTACGGCTCCTTGGTTACGGCTCCTCGTCGCTGCCTGTTGCTGGCAGCTCTTGCTAGCGCGCCAGGCACAGTTTACCCTTTGCGGTTGCATAAAAACGCGTCAAAAATCCCATTAATATGGCATTTAAAAATCCCCTCCAAAATGACCAGCCCCATCAAAATGACATCATACCTTTGCTCGGCATCTTGCTACATAATACTTCTCTCGTTCCTGGCCTAATCGGTAGGTCTTCCATCCTTCCGTTTCGTTGTTCCGTCCCATTACATTTGACAGCGGAATATTAGAAATAACATACATAACATATGTATATGTTTTTTTTGGAGATATTGTTAATACTCCAGTTCTTCTGTCACATTACATATCTATTGAAATATTAGAAATAGCATATGTTTTTCTGGTAATATATTTTCAAAACCTACTCTGACATTACAGGTAGCTATGCATTAATGCTCAACAAGCATGGCTCTTCCCACTAAGTATTGCCAAGAAATACTTTTATATTAACATACACTGTAGAATATATCACTACGACAAGATGTAGATAGCATTATATACCTCGACCGGTAACATACATTGAAAGGAGTAGTCAACACGCACATCCCAGGCAAGAAACGTAAGAACTCCGAGCCAAGAATAGTCATCAAGAAAGGAAGAGCTGACGAGAACCGAGCAAGCAGAACTAGCGCCGCGCGCGCTTATTGGACTTCTCTACTGCCACGTTCTCTACTTCCTTACCCCCCTTCCGTTTTTTGGGACCTGCTGGTTCGGACGCAGTCTTTCTATTGACAAGAGGTACCACTTCCCGTGGAGCAGGACCCTTTCGAACCCTTTTCTCCTTCGTCACCATCGGCACCTCTGTAGAAGATACATCACGTTTGGCGCTCCGCTTAGACGCTTGCTTAGCACCAGACTTCTCAGGAGCAGGATCGGGAGCAGGATCGGAAGCAGCCTCGGAAGCCGGGGAATTAGTCAAAGAGTCGAGTGGGAACACAGCCGGAAGAATCGGTGGAGTGAGTTCAGGGTAGACAGGACCCTGTGGAGCATGAAGACCATAATCTACTGGCGCACTATCATCAACCGGGCCAACAACCAGAGAAGAACAGTCAACTACATTCTCGCTGACCGAGACAGATGACGCATTCGTGGAACCGAATAGAGCCGGGTCAATCATGGCATCAGCAATCATCGAATTTGATATGGAATCAGCGGAGGCAGGTGTCGTAGGAGTCACAGCTGAAGCAGATGCCGAAGCAGGGAGCGCAATGGAACCTGGGGCTGGCGGGGAGGCGAGAGTGGTGGTACATGGAGGAGGTGCAGTAGAAGAAGCAGCCGGAGCAGCTGGATCAGCACCAGTGGTTGTCGCTGGTGCCGGCTGTTCGGAGAAACGTGCTGTCGAAATCAAAACAGGGGAGGCCGATTCAGCCCCAGTGGTCGTTGCAGATACCGGCTGTTCAGATAAAGGTACTGTCGAAGTAATTTTAGCACGTTTCATCTGTGCTGCTAAACACGTCAACAGGTATCATCAGTCCTGACAATACGTATATGAATACGAAAGGCTTACCCATTGCAGACCCTACAAATTCCTTCCACTTCGTCAAAAATGCAGTGTGAACTTCTCCTGCTGAAGTCTCCCAGTCCAGCTTCTCCTGGCTGTGCGTATAGGTGAACGTGGAAATCTGTGAGGGCTTACGCGGGTTGATTCCACCGCAAGTCACTGTAAAATAACAATGCGTCTGCCTTCCCAGCTCGTCGAAAAAAGCTTTGATGATTCCCGGCATATTGTCGAATAACCTAGAGACCACGGCACACAATGCAATTAGCGGCGAGGTATTTACAACCTTATTGAAGCCTTACAGAGCCAGTTGATCCCCCATTTTCTCCATGTCCACCTCCCCATCCTCGATCTTCACCTCTCTTGCTGCACGTAACTCTCTCTTCTCTTCATCCGCCCGTGCCTGATAAACTGCTTTCTCCTCAGATTTCAAAGCGTCCCAAGCTGCCTGCGTATGCTGTTTGACAAGCATGAGTGTGCCTGAGCTGGAGATACCCTGATCAGCGATATCCTTTGCCACACTTTCCCTGAGGTGCGTATCATAATGCTCCATCGAGAATAACTCCATTGCGGTATGGGCCCAGCGACGGACTTTGATAAACGAATTCACAGCCTTCTGGGTATTCACAGAATGGCCCTTTGGTTTCACGTGGTTGTTGAACCATTGATAAAGTCGCTGGATCAGTCATTTCAGTGCCTGGATATGTCAGAAGTAGAAATAATATTTACCGTATTCACGACCACCATTTTCTGGTCCTTCAGCATAGAACGGTAGGAATCCAGCTTCTCCAGGGCAATAACTTTTGGGATTTCGTCGTCACACACTGCTGTACGTGCAGGGAACTGAGAGCAGAAGCGGTTTGTGAAAGCCTGATGCCATCGTTTGAGCTGCGCAGCACCGGCCTTATGCTCTGCATGGAACTCCGGAATTGCCAGTTCCAGAAAACTGGTTTCCTCAAGCGAGGTCCAAGTCGGCGGCGCCATTTGTTTTTGATATATCAGAAATATTTGATGTATCAGAAACTCTTTTTTGTCTCCGCAAGTCCAGTGCGCCGATCCTCGGCATCGGCAAAACCCAGAAAACTGTACAGTTTATGGGTTCATTTACTCGAACGTGGCCAAACATCAACTCAACAAAACAACAATCACTGCAACCGAAAACAAATCACTGATTTTCTTTTATTGTCTCCGCTCTGCTTGATCAAATGTCTACGCGCAAAGATCTCATCCCCGGTGGAGAAATCCCCATTGGCAACTTGACGCTCGATGAGCTGCTTGAGGTGCTCGCGGCGCAAGGTGTCGTTCTTCATACAGGTATGTATTTCAATTTTTTTTCGCCTTGCATCCAACTGCCATTCTAACCAAAAATATGCCCAGGTCCGCCGAACACAGACGGCATCACCGATGAATCACCCATTCAGGGCATGACAATTGGCCAGTTGATGAGAATTCTCATTGAACAGGGGGTGACTCGTGATCGTAAGCCTTCTCTATTTCCCTCCATGATGTTGTGCTTAGTGAGTTTGCATTTAGCTCTCCAAGCCAATCAGCTGAATAGCAACAGTAAGTACTTAAATTATGAGGTCCGGCAGTCATTGACTTCTAACTTCGAAGGCTTCGGTACAGCTCCCACCATATGAGCTGTAAACCCCAGTGGAGCCGCTCCCGCTATACCTTCTGCGTCTCGGCTGGTCGCCCGAGTTCCTCTGCTCAAAAGCACTGGCACGCCCCTGAGCACTCCCTCTCATTCCACCGGAAGCACCGAAGCTAAGACTGCTCGTTTGCCGGTCCCTGCTTTGGGAAGCGCTGGTGCGATGACTCGTAAGACGGCTCTCCCACCTAACCCACCTGGCCTGCCTCGACCAGCTGCCCGCACCAAAACGTCAACCTCGTCTTCGGTTCCCTCGGCTCTCGTTTCGGAAGCGAACACCGCGACTCCTGCTGCTCCCACTCCAACCACCACTGACCAACCTCCCGAAGGGCCGGTATGCTGCCGCCGCTGTTATCGCCCTTGCCAGCACTGCAATGGACCCGATGACACCACCTACGTTGTCTTTATCGGCCGCAGAACAGGGCTTGTTCGGTCGAGTGCCGAAGCAGATGCTTTGACGTGCGGCGTTAGTAACCAACGTAAAAAGAAGTACAAAACGCGTGCTGAAGCCGAAGCAGCATACAAAGAGGCTCTTCTCCAGGGAACGGTGGAGGAGCGGCATCCTGCCCCACCACCTTCTGTCGTCACTGAGTCGTCGCAACCCCCTGCAGCTGATACCTCAATCTCGACCACGTCCTCGCTTAGTACCGACCAATCACTTATGCCGCCTACCGACGACGACGACGATATATATGTGTCCGAGGACGCCACTTGGCAGGAGAGTGGGGAAGGATCTGAATACTGGGTTTCGCGTGAAGACAGGGGTGAGGACAATGAATAGGTGGTTTCACGTCCTTGACCTCTGTCGACCCGCTGTTTTTTTTTTGGACTTCGTGCTTGTATCGTGACCATCTTGCTGTGTTCTTGTACCGTGATGTTTCTGCTGTGCTGTTCTTCATAGACCTTGGCTGCCGTAGACTGACTATATACCTGTATCTGTCTTGGACAATATCCCTGTATCTAGCTTGCTGTATCTATCTTAACTTGTACTTACTGTCTTGTATTCAATTTCTTGTAATTATTCCCCTTCAATGTAAAAAATTTTTCTTGATTGTAAAAAAAAAACCTAGACAAGTTGAAAACACTAGACTCGGTAAGCTGAAGTTATTGATACATGAAGTTATTGATACGCGAATCTTCTCACACGGAATGTTCGTGCAAACTTGTCAAAACCCAACAACGTCATGACTTCCACGTCACCAGCCCAACGGTGAGCTTGGTCAATGGCCCGAGACAGTTTACTAGCCTCCTCGAATATTTCACATGCACCCGCCCGCTGATAAATCCCCTGTGAGCAGGCGTTGGGTGCTTGCAGATATCTCCCCCCGTCATTTGAGTGAACTTTTCGTGGGCTTTCCACAGGTTTTGAAGGAGCGTATACTCGTAAGTCTTTTTAACTCTGAACACATGGAGATGAAGTTATATAGTTTGTAGGTGAATGTGTATGAGATTCACGCACTCGGGATGTTCTTTTTTCTTTCGAATTCTTTCACGAT
>RCHF01000477.1:0-16773 GCA_003987895.1 Neonothopanus nambi | reverse complement strand
ATCCATCCCTTTTTGGAAGGAACTACGCCATGAGCAGCCGATTCAGCCGACTAGTATGTCATGACTTCGCAATGTTCTCCATTCTTCTGTCAGTGGATAAAACTTACATGAATTTTTTTTCTTTTCTTTTTTTTTCCCAAGGGAACCGGGATGTCACGTCCATTCCACGATCGAGTATGCACGTATTCCATTACCCGACCACTTACCATTTCGCTACTGTTCAATGGATCTCGGTTCGGACTATCCAAAATCGTTACGACGTTGTACAACAACGCCTCGGGCGTCGGCGTTGTTGTCCGAGTTTGGTCCGAGTCCAAGTCCGAGTCAAATCCGAGTCTATCGATTCAAGCAATCGAGGTGTGAATGCAATCAGGTTTAACTCAATTCAATCATTAACATACAACACATTTTCTGACTGGAAGAAGCTGGAAGGTACATGATTGGCTGGATTGGCTCTTCGTCATAGGGCATGATGGCAACGGAGAAGTACTCAACTTCAGGGTATGTTATGAAAGCGGGATCTTCCTGGTATATATTCCGTAATTCCGAGTTACGCGCTGTTACGCGGCGAATCACAGCAGACCATAGAGACTTCGTTTACAAAATATCAAGGGGCATTGCTATTCGTCTCGAGCTTTCTCCTGCCTTCTCGAGCCTCGCCTACGAAACTGACACAAGCGCTTATTTGAGTCGTGGGAGTCTACAGGAGTCTACAGGGGCAGCGGCTAATTCGCTTTTCAAGCGATGACAGTTTTACATATATGTAGGCGAAGTTTTTTTTTCTCTCCTTTTTCTTGAAAAAAATGTAGAATTTGCCGAAAGCAAGGGGTTTCCAGAAGGTTTGTTCATCCGCGGACTTCCACACGACACAAAATTAAATAGGTTTCCCGCCAAGTTACTTATACATGCAGTTTACCATAAAAAGCATTTGCGAAAGCAGATTGAAAGCCAATTGAAAGCGACAAGATACTCTAGCAGTGTGCGACTCTTCTCCGATTTCCACCCATGATGTAAAGTTCCGTATCGTATTGGTTCCAATTAAACCCATCCTGTAAACATCAGTCGAGCTATCTCGAAAAATCGAGTCTAACCAAGCATTTACAAGCATTTCCGCAGACGGGACATTGTGGCGAGGCGACGAGAGAGTTAGAAATACAATTCCAGCAGAAGATGTGACCACAACAGGTCGCGGTGGGATATTCGCAGGGGTCCCTCTGGCACTGGCGGCAGTGCAAGGACATGAACGGCACGGCGGTGCCGGAACTACTCGACGAGACCGAAGATTCCGTCCCGATATTGGGTGGCAACTCGCCCAGGCTTGAGGACGCCTTGAGGCGGGGTGCTCGAATTGAGCGTGGCGAGCACTCAGGTTGAGTAGAGACCCGTACTAGAAAATCAAAGTGTCAATTGATGCCTGATTAAAATAGTACGCAATGTCAACTCACAATGCGGAGACCCAAACCCTTTCAACATAGACTTCTGGTTCAAAGGAGGAGGGAACGCAGGAGAAACGGCACTTGGGAGCTGCATCGAGAAGATATCGTCCCCTCGATAACCGTGTCGATCGATCTCTTGATTCAAAGAGGTCGAAACCGACGACTTCATCATGTCTTGTGCGCCATCGACTCTCGTGCTAATATGCGGAAGAGTAGGTTTGATGAAGGCATACGAGGCGTTCGGGATTGACGACTGTGAAGTCGTGCGGCTAACACACAGCGAACTTGCCGATTCGAAAGGAAGGGGACAACTGGTGATTCTGAAGCTGGAGGGAATGTCTGTCGGTGTCGATGGTATAGGTGATATACCAGGGAGAGGTACCAGGTCAAGAGGCGAGCCGACGTCCGGTGACGGTGTGGAGGTACGGTTGGATGTCAAATAAACTTTGGCATCTGCATGCCACTTCTGATTATTCAAGGTAAGGATCTTCAAAAATTTAAGTTGTAAGCGTTTATGCATAGAGCACGTAAAGCTACTTACTGGCTTCACCAACGCCTGTTTCACTTGGTGAGTATCACCTCTACAGGATGGCGAGTTGAGTAGGCTTCTGCTTTGCGGGCTTGGAGAATGAGTATTATCGGATACCAATTCGTCCACCATGGACGTCGATCCGGGCACCAAGCGATCGTCAAACTCATCCCACGATTTGGCACCCACTGCAAGGCCGACGTGGGTTTCGCCCTTCACGACGAAGTCTTGAGCAGCTGCTGTGCTATAGACAGACGTTACGCCCTGGTAATTAAATGCTGTGAGCAATTAAAATTCAGGCAAAAAGGTTGTAAGACGACGTACTGTCAACGAACTTATAGAAGACTTGTTCGAAAGGGTAGCGTATGTACCAGCAGGAGATGATTTCGTACTCTGCTCAAAGCGCTAAACCTGATCTCAGAAGACTGGCAAAACGTTAAAAAATTTGCTCGTACCCTGTCGGAAGGAAAATTGGTAAGGATTGAATCCATCTGGGACAACACCTGCAAGGTCCAATTAACTTTAGTCATGAATTTACCTCCACTCTTGAACAACACCTACACGAGAAGGCCATACAGAAGTCCGCCCATCGTTCGTTCCGCTACGAGAGTCCCAGGAAGCGACGAGATTTTCAAGGCTGCTGCGATGCTGTGGAGTTGCTTCCACAGGCTTGCGCACGCGGCGGGTGTCGTTCGCGCTCTAAGGACCAGCAAAATATTATTAAATAGTTACAACAAGAAAAAGCCTATCGAACCTGCCAATTAGCCTCGGTAGGTGCAACGGTTTGGAGCTTGGGAACTTGATGATAGTCCCGTTGGGTATCAGGCGTCGATCGGGATATGGAAGAGTACTCTAGATTGTCAGCGGCGTTAGCCTTGGTGTTAAGTGGATCTAGAATACTCGGTGATTCCGCTGGGGGATGCTCAGCGGCCATATGCTGAAGTATCAGAGGTCAGTAACTACCTCCTACATCAACGGACTAGAGAGAAACTTACAGCGTTATAAATATCATCATCCGGGAATCCTACGTGGCAGTCGGAGCACTGAGGGTGTTGAAATGAATGTAGGAAGTGCTTCTTCAACTCGTCAACTTCTGCAAATTGACGGTTGCACTTCTCGCATATCAGGTCCGCGTGCATCGTTTGCGCGTGCTATTTTTTTTTTATCAGCTCATATCGGCTTTCGAAGAAAAACCAAAAAAAAAAAAAAACAGCCTACCTTGTCCAGCTCCTCGTCATTGAAAAAACCTACATTACAGATGGCGCACGAGGGGTGATTCCGAGAGCTCGAATAGTGAGCACGCAAGTCCTCCTCATATACCATTCGTCCATTACACGTTTCGCAAGGCACGCGGCGGTGTGTTTTGAAATGCTAAAGGCAAATCAGTCAATCGGCTAAGGCAACATTCTCAGAACTTACTTCCTCGCGCAGCGTCTCGTTCAGAAAGCCTTTGCCGCACTTCTGGCAATTTGGATGAGCAACAGACCCGCGATAATGTTCATCCAGGGCATCCCGAGTGCGGAATTCTCGGCGGCATTTTCGACACTCGTGTTTGGTCCTGTCAGAGTGCAAGGCTTTGTGGTGCTGAGAAAAAATTCAATGTCAGCGACTTGAGGCAATGATGATCGAAAGAAATGGGCCTCACCGCAGCTAGGACGTCTTTGTTCGCAAAGACTTCTTCACAAGCAGAACACACAGGGTGCAACTTTCGACTGTTTGAGGCATGAGCAAAAAGAGCTTTCCCCGTTTTGAAGGTCCTAACGGACCGGCCGTCTGAGTCCTTGCATTTCAGAGGACAGACAGGCATACTCGGGAATTTTTGGGCTAGATGAAAGAGACAGAGGAACAGTTATACTTAAGCCTTGTGGATAGCTCATGTCATCCTCAGGTCCGGATCCTCGTTGAGATCGCCTGAGCGGAAAACATGGTACAAAACGAGACTGACCCAGTTCGCTGGTTACTCCGATTGTATCAACCCTGACTGTGCGTGGTTGCTTCGATCAAGTGAAGTGTTAGCCGACGGCGTTCAAGATATGTCCAAATCTTCTCTAAATCTTCCATACTATCCAACTTGGAGTGGCGTAAGTCTCGGACCTTGAGGCAAGCACATGGGGCCACGGGGCCGCTAGCACGCGATAAACAGTCAATATCCTGTGCAGAACACGCCTATAACCTCGATGATTCAATCACAACGAACGATGAAAAGTATCCCGCCATTTTAGGATGCTGCGTGTGCAGAAGACGTTCGAAACGAGGGTTTCAGTTCAATTATAGCCCAAATACAAACATGAACAATACAATTTATGTCAATCCAGATAACACTTGTAGGCCGCCCGCCAGGCATCTTTCCCGTCCTTTTCAATCACGTCCTGGAAATGAAAAGGAAGTGAGTCGGACTTCATAAGCGAGGTCGTAAAGCGTACCCCATGACATGGGATAATCCTCTCAAAATCCCAAGCAGCTACGGTCTTCGCATCGAGTTTCATGGCCCTGCGGGGTTGCTCAATCATCCATGGAAACAAAGAAGTAAAATCTTCGGTAACCCACTCCAGATCTTCTCCCATGCTCCAAGCAAATCTAGAATGCAGCCAGGAACGAGGCCCAAAGTTACCAAAACCGGGTATCTTTCCTGAACCTTTCGCTTTTGTATACTGAGATTTTAACGAGTAAGAGGGTGATCCGTAACTTCCACAAGCATAAGCGAGCACCTGTTCAGTAGCCGGTAAATTGAAAAGGAGGTCGGCTTGAATCATAGTCTTGGAGGCAGGATGGAAAAAGGCGACATCTTTGTTCTTGAATCCAGAAAAATAACTTGGTGCAGAAAGAGGTATACGCCAATTAGCGTTCGGAGAAGGGTCGGACCGAGAAGATCTAAGAAAACTCACCAGTGCTTAATCTGAGCAGCATCATGATTGATCAGAGAAGTCAGATAGAGCCAAGGAAGATCTCACGTCGTCCTCAAAGCCATATTTTGTATCTCTAGAATCTGAGCCCCAAACTTAAGAAGATCGATAAGAGAACGTCAGATCTCATATAGTTGGGAACTACACTCTACCTCCATCGAATTTTAAGGCCTTGTCAGCTACTCGTTTCGTCGCAGCCTCTGGAGCAATTAACTTTGCGTCGGGATACGCCTTCTTGAAATCACCTGCTTCAGTTCTTCAGAGAACGGCGCAAACATGCAGTATATTTTCCGCACTCAGGAAGAGATTGTGAACCGCATCAGCCCCGATTATGAATCTGGGAAAGGATTGTTTTATTCTTGATTTGTTTCCATTGAAGTATTCGAAAAAAAAAACCTGCTCACTTGACGGGTCCGAGTTCATCTAGTTTTGATTTAGTTTCCGTGTCCAACGGCGTCGAGGCTAGAACCCATAGATTCCCATTTTGCATCTTAATAGCAGTTGACCGCCCTCCCACAGGAAAAATGCCGAAGCGGGCAAATGGTCTGTCAGAAAGAGCGGGCTATCAGCTGAACAGCTAATTCCGTCGAAACGTAACTGTAGCGGCTCACCGGGAGAACGTCCAGATATCTTTGGTAACCTGTAAGAACTGAATGAGACAGATAACGAGAGGGAGTATCACAGATGTGCTCACCTCACGAATGACAGTTTCAGACATAGCTTGGTGGAAAAAAAAAGGTAAAATCAATTCATTATATATGTGGCCGTTGCTCATTTGGCGGGATCGACGATGACGTAACCGCCTCGGTTCGCGATGACGACACAAAAATTACCATATATGGATGACCCTGCCTTGCTGCCGTTGGTTACCCGGAAATAAGACAAGGAGACATCCTCCATTGCACAATACAAGTAGAATACAAACTCATTAGAAAGCTATAATCACAAGTCCTCGCTAGCTATTTTCTTGAGAACATCTTGCCAATCCATAGCCAACTTTGTCAGGGTCTTGCTTTTCACTGCAACCAGCCGTTAGCGAGAACCTAATTGCCCTGTAAAGAGTCATACCGAATATATTCAAGACCTCCCTCAACAGTTCTCGTTTGGCCATTCCGACTACCTTTGATGACCAAGTAACTTCCTTCTCTTCGCTAGGCCGCCTAAGAAGAATCAAGGATGTCAGGAAAGTCTTTCCCCATCTAGTCCGAGCTCACCAATAAACTGGACCACAGAGCTCCTTAATCAACTCCTCGGCCTTCGACCTAAACCCTTCATCCGCGATCTTCTTCGCATACAGCATGAGAGCCTGCTTGTATTCAGTCGGACTCTCGAGCAGCTTCGTCGCATGCATTCTGGTTTCCAAGTGTCCAAGTGTCAAAGCTGTATGCCACCAATCAGGTTTAGGCGAGGAGGCGTCTACTGAGTTCGGCTCCCAAGAGATCAGCCCTTCAACGGAAGCCATAACTCCTCTATTAGACTGATTCGTAGACCGCTGACGGCCTTGCCAGTGATCAGAGCCTTCACCCCAGAATTTATCGCCGATTTTGACAAAGCATTGAAGTGCTGCATCGTAAGAAAATACGGTATCGCTTGAAAGGTAAACGATTGGACATCCATTTGGTCGCACGTAGGCTGTGACGACAGTGTCGTGTTGATATTTCTGGAGCGGAAGGATAGACACCGCCGGGAAACACGCCGTACCCTTGTTTACTTGCCTAGAGCAAAAATCGGTCATGGAAAAGATTCAAGCGGGACAAGTATGCGCACCAACAATGTAGCATCCCGGACTGCGTAATGACCATCAGACAGTTTTTGTTGCCATGTAGAAAAGACACTTGTGACCCAGGCATTAATGTGGGCATAATCCTGGAGGGAGCGGTGAGTTGAAAATGCAAAGAAAACAGCGAACAACTAACGTCGTACCTTCTACCAGAGTAAGAATACACATTCACTGAGCCATCCACCAAAGCTACAGCGCAAAACTGTGTTGTGGCATGAACGTGATGCACACGATCCGATAAATAATCCAGCCAGAGCGTTTGCTGTCCGCTATAGAACACAACCGAGGAAGGACCTAATTTTTTTTGAGAATCACTCTTTGCGTAAAGAAAAAACCAAGGAATACCTCCTTCTGCGGGGTTGAGACCGTCAAATACGTAGTCCGTTCCTGGCACTTCGGACGTCAGGCGAGTGAGCCAACGGCCATCATATTGAGGCAAGAAAAATGAGTGCGTGGTCTCTGTCTGAGCCACAGTACGCGTTACGCTTGGCCCACTAATCTCTTGAACGGGAATCGCCTCCCTAGCACGATCGCCACCTAAAGTTCTGTATATCGGTTTCGCCTCATCATCCATCCTCTTCGACGAAGGCCCAGCGCTGAAGCTATCAATCGGCACCATATCCACATCCCGATTCCAACCCGAGTGTGTGTCGAACGGTTGTTCATCAGGTGCGGGGAAGAACGAGTCCTCCATGAAGCCACCCGGTGAATTAGGTCGTGATTTCGCCTCAGGAACTGGAAGGAAAGAAGCGCGTTTGGAGGATGGTGCAGTAATTCCGTTCACTCCAGAAGACGAGGCTGAAGGAATTTGAGACATCTGCGTAAGCCCCACACGTTTCTTCTTTTTGTCATTCCGCTTTGCTACAAGCATGTTGATGCGTTCGCCTCCTTCGTGGTTACCGAACCCGGTAGATTGGGATTGCTGAGATTGTAGCTGGGTCGAGGGTTCAGTCCTAACGTGAGAATAACCCTTGGGAAGTGGCGGAGGTGTAAAGCCAAATTTGGCCAGGTACTGTTGTTGAACGGAATGTGGTGCAATTCCCTCGAGCTCATCTGGTTCAAAGGCAAACACGGCGAGAGTCCCATCAGAAGATGCAGCATAAAGAGTCATGCCATCCCAGGACCTAGCAGCTGGTTTTGAGAGGCAAGTATAAGAGGTGAGGAAGGAACTGACCAACTGAGGTCCATGATTTGCCGATCAAAGACTTCCTTCGCTACAATTAGAGGCCGCGCCGATTTGGTTTGCCATACTGAGACGGATCGATCATCTGCACCTAGTGCGACGACAGAGCATATGTTGGAAGTGGCTACAGGCGCTGATGGGTTCCTTAAAAAGATATGAGGATTATAGGCCTGAAAAGTTCAACGTAAGCCCGACATTTAACTATTACAGTACGTGGAACCATACCGCAACTTCGACAGTATTCTCATGACCGACCAAGCTAATATCCGAAGTCCAGGTACCACGAGTAATGACAGCGGCAATGAAAACGAAACCCTTGTTATTGGTAGCATTAGATGCTGTGATGTGAGCCCCGTCTGGCGACCAGCTGCCCGAAAACATCAGCGCGACGGAAGAAAGAATGTGTATTGGCACACTTACCTAAGTCTTCTGAAGAACGTGCTACCAGGGGAGTCCTCGAAAGGCTTGGTAACTTCTGCTTCGAGGGACCAGTCGCTTGTGCGCCATATTTTAACGGACCTGTCGTCGGACTGAGTAGCAAGAAATTCTCCGACAGGATCCCAACATACACCCTTCACAAAGCCTTGGTGTTGGTCGAGCTTCCACAAACGCTCTGAGTGGCAAGATGAGTAAATTCCTTGAAGCAGAAATCAAGCTCGGTTACCCAAGGTGTATCCGCACCATATGATAACCTTCGAATCCAGACCCACAGACGCAAGATATCGGTCCTCGGGAGCCCATGCGAGGTCAGTTACATCTAGAGGAACATGAGCACAAGCTTTGGGGTTTTAGTACTAAGTCGTACCGCTTTCATGGCCGGGCAATCGCTTCATTGGCTTCCATCCCTCTACGTTCACTTCGTCAGACCCCCAAACTTTTCCTCTCGCATTTCTGGAGCAATTTCAGTTTACAACACGCATAGATTCGCGAGCTCAACTCACGGGTCCAGATCCCAAATCATGACAATCTCATCGTCACTCCCACTCGCTAGCCAACGCCCAGAATGTGCCCAACGAACAGTCAAAACAGGACCAGTATGCATTGTGAGCGTGCACAATCCTTTTGGAGGCCTGTTCGATTCCTCGGATGCGGGGTTCAAAATAGGTTTTGTACTCCATATCCTGACTTTGGCATCTAATCCGCCCGTAGCAATTCGAGAGCCGTCCGGGTGAACATGAACAGAAAAGATTGAAAGCCTCTTCGTTGTATCACTTTTTGCAGAAGAATCCTGGTGCACAACCCAAGCCGGCTTTGTGAAGTGCATTGCTCGCTAAGCTACAGAAGGTGAAGGCTTTGAAGAAGTTATATCCGTCGGGACCTTTTCGCGTCCGTACAGGAGAAAAGTCCTCCACTGCCAATAGTTCCCGCAGAAGCGAGAGCAGTGAGAGCAGAGGAAATAAAGACGGCACCGCTAACGTTGATGGCGTTGTTGAATGTGTAAGTGGCAGTGCATCTCCGAAAATAAAGGGTCTCCTTTCAACTTCTGACCCTTCGTCAGCGCACGGACCAAGCCTTACAACCGAATGCTAAACCGACTGGAATCTTTATTGAAATCGTCACAATCTGACCCTAAAGTACTTAGTTACTCTACTCATGCTTTTGCCTCAATATCATATCTGCGCATTTCTCCGCCACCACCACTGTCGGAGCCTGAAGATGCGTGCCCAAAACCCAGGGGAATATCGAAGAATCCGCCACACGGAGGTTCTCAAAGCCGTGCACGAAAAGCTCTTCATTCACCACCCCGTTGTCATCCTCCTTCGCCATGCGGCAAGTAGAGGAGTAATGATACGCCGTCCTATTCCTCCTCCGAATGAACTTATCCAGTGATGCATCATCTTCATCCTCCGGTCCATCCCAGTCCGCCATAGAATATCCTTGTGCAGACATTTGTTCCCGGATACGCAGTGTGAGCTTGACTGCCGCACGCAAGGGCACGAAGTCGTCAGGGTGAGTCAAATATTTTGGATCGATGGCAAGCGGGTCTTGAGGATTCTTTGATGAAAGCCTTACAGTCCCTTTGCTTTTGGGATGCAATAAGACATTAAGGAAGCTGAACATGCCATCGGACTTCTTCGACGGGTCCTTTTGCGACGGGTCGGCACTATCGTAAGCCATCTGTAAAAGCAGGTCAGCTATTGCTTCAAGAGGCGGGCAAAGTTTGTTCTTACAGGCATAATTTCGATGTCAGGAAGCGTGTCTGCTTTGACTAATTGAGTCTTGGATAATTGGCCTCGATCATCAAGAAGGGTAGATGATACAAAGACAACAAGCTGAACAACTGGCGCTAACAACAGCCCAGTTCCAAAAAGGAGATAGCGGAATAGCTCTACGATAAAAACCCAAGGCCATTTCTCCAAAGACAGTAGGGAATCACGCATTTTGACTTCAAAAGCGACAGAGACACCAAAATGATCTTCCTGTTATCAAGCTTAGTACATGAAAATGTAACGAAGTGTAAAAGATGCATACCAAGTTCGCGCCAACACCAGAGAGATCCTTCACAACCGAAATGCCATGCTCACTTAAATGTGCAGCTGGGCCTACCCCACTTGTGTGATACTGAAGTCAGATATACGAGTTGCGCATAAGCAGAAGGACCAACCTGAGCATCAAGATATGTGGCGAGCCAAACGGCCCAGCGCAAAGAATTACTTCTTTAGTAGCCGTCACACTCCTAGTGCCTCCTGTACGAGATCGTATGCTGACGCCATCAATGCTGAACCGACTATTAGGGAGAGCTCGGATATGTAGACGTTCTGCTGTCGTATTGGTCAGAATGTGAAGGTTATTTGTCCTTTCGCTTGCAATATCAAGTGGTAGAAATGCGTGATATGTTGAGTGACGGCGTTGTTGTGCATCCCTCGTAAAATGCAATGCACCACAGCCTATGGTAGGATGCTCGGGAGAATTGACGTCTGGGATATATGGTAGACCCAAAGCTTTGCACGCATCTACAACACTGAAGATACGTCAGTACRCTGACTTGACTTGAAAGTCAACCCTTACCGAGGAAACCCAGGGAAGCCATACGTCGAGTTGGTTTGGTTRCACCATTCACCTGAGTAAAAGCCTGTTAACGAGCAGATGGGGSCGAGYATGAATGATGCAAACCTGCAGTTCCATGGACTTTCGGGTCACAAGAGTAYAAGGCATGTTCTGACTTGAGGAAGTACGGCTCTACATCRTCCCAACCCCACCCCCGACAGCCAGAGTCCCTCCACGCGTTGTACTCGGCAGGMAGACCACGAGTATAAATCATTTGGTTTATTCTCGAGCTCCCTCCAAGAACCGAACCGGTAAATAGCTCGATCGGTCTGCCTAGCTGTTCTTGGTATTCGCTGAAAACCTTCCACGTCCTGGAACCGTCAGAAGCAAAGTCGGACGATAAAAGAGGTACGCGAGAGGCCCATGAGTCCGCAAGTGGCCCACGTTCGACTACAAGGACTTTTGTTGTTTTCTCGGCACTGAGGCGGTTTGCAAGTACAGCGCCTGCTGTACCTCCTCCTACGAATTGAAATTAAGTAAACTGTGCTCGTATTAGGTATGATTCAGGAGCTCACCAATGATAATATAGTCATATTCGGCGCAGATTTCATTCAGAGACAGCTCGGGATAACTACGACCGAAAAACCACATTTCCACCTGCTGTCACTGGAGTAGGGCCAAAAATGTACAAGACTGGGAGTTCTGTGTAAGGCCGTGTGTTTTTGAGGCATCACAGGCGACAGAAGCTGCCGAAGCATGATGTGATGAATAAATGCAACTTGCAGTGATGTTGATGTTGTCCTACGAGCGTTGACTTGAGACACCATTCGTTTCTGTTCTCTATTCAAGCCATTACGCTACTTAGGGTATTGCAGAACTCCGAGCTAGTGGCCAAACACATACCTTTTCCCCAGCTTTTGACCCATCAATGCAGCCATCTTTGAAACAATCTTTTCCCCTACTCTCCACTAGTTTATCTGAGCTTATATGTTTGCGTTGCATGATCTTTAATCAACATCAAGGACATGTTTTGAAACTTGAAATTGTAGAGCTCAGAATGTCGAACGAAAATACGTCCTCGGACCCAGCTCGGACCTCAGCCAACTTTCAAGACCAGTTTCAAACTCCGACAGTTGCTATTGAATTCCGGTAACTTGGAATTAGTCCGAGTCTTGTTGGCCAAAATTACCGAGTCTGACCTCGTCACTCATCGCCGTTGGGAATTGCTTGAAGTACCCAGATTCCAGAAGTGGGCAGCTCTTCAATATAGCTGCAATGACCAGGCCCCGGTCCAGCACCTTCTTGAACATTCTTGTGCCTTTAGACTCGAAAACTTTTATTGATACTGAATCCTGATTCGCTCTGATCATGGTGAAAAATGCAGTATCCCAAGAGGTAATGAAACTTCTTCTCCCTCTTGCTGTGGGTTTTTGTATCTTGATAATGATTTCTACATCCATTGCTAGATCATTGATTATCAGAACCTGCCACTCCTCAAGCAGTGAAACAACATAACAACATCAGTATCAGTGCCCCACAAGATTTCTTTAGCAGATTTTGTGCATTACGGAATTTATTGGCTCATGCCACCAGACATATGTATAAATTTCCGCTTTGTAGCTGTGGTTTGCCCTGTTGTTTTCATCTGAAGCATGGACAGTCTACCTCCTCCTCCGCCTCCTGGCTTGAACTACATTGCTACCATTAGACCTTCTCTGAACTTCATCTTGGTCCTTACACCTCTCGGAGCTGCCCTCGTTCCCCTCGTCATCACACTTTTGTTTTTTTCTACCCCACAGACGCGTCGACACCCTGTCTTCATCTTTAATATTCTCGCCTGTTTCAGCGGGATTTGTGAGGCGGGGATCAATGCTGCACTAGAAACAAAACAAATATTGTACCCTCTCCAGCCAGTCTCAAAAAGCCTACTCACAGCAGTTATCGCATTCTCAATCGTTTCGCCTGTATTTATCGATTCCATTCTCCTTTTTCGTGTTCTCGCGTTTTATCCTATACGCGATACTCCACGCTTAACCCTCATTTCCATTCTCGCATTGCCAGTCGTTGTGAAATGTGGCCGGTTCACTGCTGTAGTGCTGTATCTGAATTCCTTCACACACAGCAGTGGACGTCTACCAAGTGTTCTGTTGGCTGCGCAGTCTACCTGGCCTCGGAACCCATACATCATGACTGAATGGTCCTTACAGATGGTGGACAACCTGTAAGTCTCTACTTGCACAATGCCAAATGTCTTCTCATGATATAATATCTTTAGATATGCCTCGAGCATTTTCCTTTATAAATTGTATTCATACCAAAGGCCAGACAAGAACACAGTCATGATTCGTAACAGTACGTACACCATGGTGCCACTGTTATGCACCTGAGACTTAGCACGAGCTGACAATCGTAATTTCCAACAGAAAGCTTACTCTCTCATTTGCGTGCGCTGTTCCTTATTGCGCTAGGTAACTTCATCTTTCCGTGAGTTCTTTCTTCCTCGTAATTCCAGCTTTCACAATTGATTCCAATTGTCAGTGTCATAATGAATATCGCCTCCCTTGTGCTCATAGCTACAGATCCTTCGTTCATAGATGGGTCATATGTACTACTATCCAACAACGTAAGTTCTACACCTTATCATCCTGAATGCACGCCTGATTTCATGAGACTAACTTGCTTTACCCAGTACGTCGCTATTCTTGGTGTCGTCTTTGCCACGATCTGGACACGTAAGCGGAACTGGAACCGTAGCGGGGACGATGGATCTTTTGGCCCATCGCTTGACCCCACTCCGAACCCGAAATCCGTTTTGTCGGCTATTCAGTTTGGTCCGGGACAAACGGTTTCAGATCCAGAGTCGAATGTGCTCGCTAAGATGAATATCGCGACCGAAAAGCAGCCGCGCGCTCAAGCTGAACATTTCTACGGTTCAGGTGGTAGATCCTCGGACTCCGTTTGATCATATGGTGTTAGTAGTAGAGCTCTGTAAGTACAGCAAACTGAGTAGTAGAGGAATTTGAATACTGCGTCGGTCAACTGTCTTATTGATCAGGTATTGAGCCTGTAATAAGTATGTATTATGGTCGCTCTGATTTAAAGGACGATGCTTTGGGTTAACAACTCGCCAGTTCCGGAGAAAGTACATAATTCAATTGGACGGCTTCGAGCGACGATGTGGTGCCGTCCTTGTGCCGTCCGCGGGTATTGGAACTCCGCCCGAATTGTTACCAGTCCGCTTTCGTAGGCCGCACCGAAACAATTCTATGTTACGATCTACCCTGCTAGTAGAAAAGATGAATCCTACGGAGGTGAACGTCTGATCTTCTTACATATCTTGTAATCTGCTCAAACGCGAAGCTTGCAGAACTTCCCTGAACTGCTTTAGAGTCTCAAGGTCGAAGCACTTATCTGCAAAGCTCTGACTTGTTCCTCAAAACCGTTTGAAAGGCGTGCCGATTTGATTCACTGAGGTAGACGATGCAGTCTCTGGTGCGATATCTACTATTCCTCACCATCCGGCTGCGGAAGTGCCCGAGCTATACTCACGCTGCGCAATATTCCTTCTAAATGATTGAAGTTGCGCCAGGTTGCGCCATCGCTTGCGCCAAACGCCTCATACTTAAGTTGATGAGGCTCATGTTGAGATGTTCCTCATGATACTGGCACATACATGCAGATATATGCTTATCTCTCAGGATTCACCCATTCCCTATGAAATGGTGTGCTCGTACCTGACGAGGCATCATTTATATTGAACGCTTCTGCTATGCAGCTTTTTCATCGTCCTTGTCCCAGGCTGATCTTCTGCGACCATGACTTTGGCGACAGATGCTGCGTCTACATCGGACCGCGACTCTACTAGGAAATACAGCGGCGATGAGTTGACGCTTCCTACGACCGACTTCTCCAGAGACCCCGGTGTCAAGGGCCAGCTGATTGACCAAGACGCGCCTCCGTTCAGACTCTCTACCTGGCTTTTCAATCGCAAATCTTTGAAACCCTATGACGAGAACGCTATCGCTACCCGGCGCTCAGTCTATGACGATCCGGATCTAGCCCAGTTCTACTGGCCCAAGAAAGAGTACGAGAATCTTCATCGGTTTGATCCCAATGCGCGCTGGACACATAAAGAAGAGCGGGTAAGTGTAGCATCCGTTACGTCTGCTTGCTCATTCTGAAGCTGTGTGTGTCCAGGATCTCGTGCGGAAAATAGACTGGAAGGTTATGGCATGGGCGGCAATAAGTTTTTCTGCGCTGAACTTGGACCGAGGCAATCTGAGCCAAGCCAACACCGATAATTTCCTCCCTGATCTGGGTATGACTACCAATGGTAAGAGAGCATGTCTCTGCGGATCTTGACCTCTGTCTCACGTTCTTGCTTTTTTAGATTTCAACTTGGGTAATACCGTTTTCCGGCTATCGTTTCTCGCTGCAGAGTTGCCTTCTCAGTTGGTGTCGAAAAAGGTCCGTCAATTATGCCAAATTTTTAGGATCTTCTCGGGCTCACCTCCAAACAGCTTGGTCCTGATCGTTGGATTCCAATGCAAATGTCCTTATGGTCCATTGTGACATTATCCCAGTTCTGGCTTACCGGGAGGTCTTCTTTCTTAGTAACAAGAGCGCTTCTCGGGTAAGTAAGGAGGTTCTGAATGGGAGTGCATTACTAATCCCACCTCTAGTTTTATCCAGGGAGGGTAGGTGCTGTCAAAGGAAAGCTAGGGTTTTACTGAACTTCTTGACATTCTTGACAGTTTCATTCCTGATCTCATCCTCTACCTCTCCTGTGAGTCCTTCATGTTTTCGTGGTGTGGTGAAATTTTGCATTAAGATCAGCTCAGACTTCTACACGAAGAACGAACTTCCGATGCGCCTGTCTTTGTTCTGGATGTCATCAAATTTGTGTTCTATAGTTGCTAGCTTCATCGCGTTCGGCGTTTTACGCATGCGAGGAGTACTAGGCCGCGCCGGCTGGAGGTACGGTTCTTGCTTCCAATCAGTTGAAACTATGACTGATGATATTCCCCGATCCTAACAGATGGCTTTTCCTCATCGAGTAAGTTACCAAGTCTCTGTTCCTGATGGGGAATAGATGCCTGACGTTTTTCTTAAAATAAAACTAGAGGCCTGATCACTTTGGTCATTGGGATAGCGACATTCTTCCGAATGCCTCCGTCACCGACCCAGACGAAAACATGGTTCCGCCCTAATGGCTGGTTCACGGAGAGGGAGGAAACAATCATAGTCAGCCGTGTGCTACGGGATGATCCCACTAAGGTTCGCTTCTCAAAGCTAATATCGATTTTTTTTTTCTTCTGGCTAATATTCACTTTCAGGGCGATATGCACAATCGGGAAGGGTTGACCTTGAAGAGGTTGTGGACTGCTGTGACCGACTACGATCTCTGGCCTTTGTATATTCTGTGCGGATAATGATTCAATCTCTAGCTTTTCATATACTGACGACGCTCCTGTTCTTAGTGGACTGATGTTCGGCATACCCAACACGCCACCTTCAACTTATCTCACACTCTCTCTTCGTAACATTGGGTGGGTCTCAACACATATGCCAATTCAATCCCGCGTTTTCAGTGCTTTCCAATAGATTTAACACCTTTCAAACCAATCTGCTTACCATTCCCTCCACCGTTGCTGGGATGATAACGATGTTCGGTATAACACTAATCTCGGAGGTGGTGAATGATCGATCGTTCGTAGCTATGGCTGAAGACCTATGGACTCTTCCATTCCTGGTTGCGATATACTGTCTTCCAAAGGATCCGAATCAATGGATTTACTTCGTCAGTCGCCCGCCTATGCTCTACTTTTGAATCACGGAGTACTCATGCACTTCGTCTTTAGGGTCTGGCAACAGCCCTTTTATCATATCCGTCAGTACCTTCCACTATCATCCTTTAATATCTACATGACTGATACTGAGCTACGGTAATTCAG